>NIVC01000814.1:2500-307500 GCA_002269645.1 Macrostomum lignano | reverse complement strand
CTTTTCACGGATCTCGGACACTCCAAAGCGATAAAATCGCGGACACTCCAAAGCGATACAATCGCGGACACTCCAAAGCAAAACAATCTCAGACACTTCAAAGCAAATACAATCTCGGACACCTTAAAGCGATACAGTCTAGAACAATTCAAATTCGGACACTCTAAAGTGACCCTAACGCCTCATACAAAGCAAGCCGATAACTAGCTAATCTCGGGCACCTAAATTATCAAATCTAAGCATACAAACACACCTACCACCTTAATTATCTCAATAGTTAACTAAAGGCAAAGTAAATTTTTACAGTAATCACCTGCAACAGATTGCGAATCAGATCTGGGCTGGCGTGAGGAAACTCCACTCTCAACCGCTGCTCTGTCGAACTGTCCATGAGTTAAGATTTCACTTTACTCTTTCGAATTGAATTGGAATATTCTGTACCAGAGATGAAAAGTACAACTCGATACTTGATATGGCTCTTTTGTGTCAACTCATGGCTGGAATGGTAGGGGTACAAGGCGAGATATTCAAGTAGAATAATACTACCTTAGGTAGCATTCAAGGTTAAATTAATGACTAATCGAATTACTTTTTAAATGAAATCAAACTTTATCTACTATAAGTAGTATTCTATTAAAAAATAAAGCAGAAAAGGCAAAAAATCGTTAATAAATGGAACGTGAATGAGTATATTTCTGATTGATCTTGGAAAATCCAAAGTCAAGAGGGAATGTTAAATTTAGTAAAAATTTGATAAATCCTTTTTTTTAAAAACATTGCCTTTTTAGTCAAAAAACAATTGCACAAAAATTAACAGCACAGAAGCGAAAACAATGAAATAAACTCGATATGTTGATTCGTTGTCATGGAAGCTAATGACGTGTAACTTACATACAAAAAATTGATTAAAAAACGGCGTCGAAAAAAGGGAAGCACCTACCGATATGCAACGATAAAATACATTAAAGCACTAATTCGTTCATCGATTCAGTCAATTTCAGTGTCATATATGAAAAATCACATTTATCCCTCTCGACCGATATGTAGTGTAAAAAACTTTACAGACCACAAATTTATTAGCGACAAACGACAATATTGCGGATAATATGAATTCGCACCAGCCCAATGACCGATTTGTAGCGCAAAAAACATTGTAAAGAACAAATTATCAAACTCTAAGTCTGCCCGACTTTGCGTGTTCATCTGTCTTAGTGTCTGTCTGTCTGTCTTAGACAGACACTAAGACAGACAGACAGACACTAAGACAGATACTAAGACAGATACTAAGACAGATACTAAGACAGACCGACAGACAGACAGACAGACAGACAGACAGACAGACAGACTAAGGTCTGCCTTAGTGTCTGTCTTAGTGTCTGTCTTAGTGTCTGTCTATGTCTGTCTTAGTATCTGTCTGTCCGCCTGTCTGTCTGTCTGTCTGTCTATCTGTCTGTCTTAGTATCTGTCTGTCTGTCTTAGTGTCTGTCTATCTGTCTGTCTTAGTATCTGTCTGTCCGCCTGTCTGTCTGTCTGTCTGTCTATATGTCTGTCTTAGTATCTGTCTGTCTGTCTTAGTGTCTGTCTGTCTCCTTAGTGTCGGTCTGTCTCTCTACCCGTCTGCCTGTCTTTCCGTCTGTCCTTCTGTCTGCCTGACACTATACAGCACAATATAGTGTCAGCGGAACCTGAACTGAAATTTGGAGCCAGCAACAAATCAGCAGAAGAGTCAGAACTTATTAGCCAAACAGGACACTAATACCAAATTCCTAGTCGCTAAAGCATCAAACTCCTCCATCATGGCATCCAAGCGAGAGTTGAGGATGGAGCTGAACTCCCTCATCGGCTGGCAATCGTCGCAACCTTCAGCCGATGCTGTCATCAAAGTGTCTTTATCAATCTCATGCTGTCCTTCTGCGCAATGCCTCGAATCTAACAATAATTTTGTTGATTTCAATTCTCTCTCTAGATGTGTAACTTCAGACTCCCGTTTAGCCAGCAGTCTCAATAGCAGCACTGTCGCAGCTGAGACATCAACAGGCGGGGAACTCAGCGTAGCAACAGAATCCCGCTTAGTCTCCAACAACGGCGACAGAATCTTAGTCATACATAATCCAGCAAACACTTGGTCAAATCGTTCAATCAAATTGGCTAAAACTGTCGAATCGTTAGCAATTTCTTCCGCAGCTTTGACTAAAATTGTTGCATCAAAACAGGACGCCGATCGAGTACGATTTGTTCTACTGCGAATGGTACGAGTGATGAAGTTTCCACCGGCTTTGTCCGTAGTATCTGTATCGTTGTCATAGCAACTAGTAGTGTCTATTCGAGCTGAGAACAGACTAGCAGCAAACTGACCGGATAAGGAGTCCACAGTCTCTAAACCAGAGTCCACTTGACGGCGCATATAGCGGCACAGAGCCAGCAGCAAGTTCAGGTTCTCTGGAGGCATCAGGCCGCCTTGATCCACCGGTTTCAATAGGCGATTAGCGGCTGCGCAATGAAATCAATGGGATTATGGGAAACGCTTTATCTTAGGATTTGGTTTTTAAGAATCTGCAAGTGCTATCCTAATAGCGAAGTCATGTAGAAGAAATATTATCCTAAGGGTTCTTTTTATTAAAATGATCAATTCGAAGTAGATCAGTTGCCCTGGAAACTACAGTACGGGGAATTCCGTTAGGACTATATCTAACGGAAGTACTAATAAACTTCCAATAGCTATCGAGCTAACTAACTAAACAAATAACTTACTAACTCTAACTGATAAATAGCTAATGCTAAATAACTAACTAACTAACTAACTGAATAGCTGACTGACTAACTAACTAACTGACTGTCTAACTGAATAGCTGACTGACTAACTAACTAACTGACTGTCTAACTAACTAACTAACTAACTAACCAACTGACTAACTAGCTAACTAACTAACTAACTAACCAACTGACTAACTAGCTAACTAACTAACTAACTAACTAACTAACTAGCTAACTGACTAACTAGCTAACTAACTAACTAACTAACTAACTAACTAACCAACTGACTAACTAGCTAACTAACTAACTAACTAACCAACTGACTAACTAGCTAACTAACTAACTAACTAACTAACTAGCTAACTGACTAACTAGCTAACTAACTAACTAACTAACTAACTAACTAACTAACTAACTAACCAACTGACTAACTAGCTAACTGACTGACTAACTTACTAACTAACTAACTAGCTAACTGACTAACTAACTAACTAACTAACTAACCAACTGACTAACTAGCTAACTGACTGACTAACTTACTAACTAAATAGCTAACTGACTAACTAGCTAGCTAACTAACTAAATATCTACGAGTAAATACCAGTCACTAGTAGTATATAAAAGACTATATAGACAATATAAAAGCACCTTACCAGTAGAAAAATCATCTTTCTCTTTCTGTGACGCTTCAGAAGCCAACTGCAGCTGATCACTGCCGGCCATCCCAAGCAGCACGCTCCCGCCGCTCTTTCGCCGCAAAGACGTGGAACAACGCGCCAGCAGTTCGGCCCGAACCTTGGCCGGCACCACTGGCTCGGGCAATTCGGCCAGATACAATCGGAGCAACGAGACGGCGTCGTTAGCGGAGAACTCGAGCGGCCGGACCCGGTCGCCGCGCTGATAGGCGCGTTTCAATTGGCGCACAGACGAGGCGCGTCCGCTTGCGCGCAACCGGATTGGCGATTGGCAAGACTCCGGCGTGAGCAGCAGGGACAGTCGGTCAAGGCAGTCGCCTACTAGGCGGGGCAGGTAAGCCTGGCCACCGGCGGCCACCTGACGGGTCATGACCTCGGACAGCGGCTGGCCGAATGCTACACCGCCGCGGCTGGCGTAGGCAACCAAGTAGAGCTGCACTAGCCAGCGTTTCAACTGGGGACGCGAGCTCACGCGAATTGTTAGCGGAGTAGGCGCTGACGCTGCGGCTGAGGAGTCTTTGTAGCAATTGGCGGGTGAAGTCTTTGTTATATTATGGGCTTGTTGTAGGCGGAATGTTGGAACAGCTGAGTAGAGTATCTAGAGGGATGGCCCGGCAACTGAGGATGAGGGAGGCTGGCCGAGCAACTGAGGATCTGGGAGGCTGGCCCAGCAACTGAGGATCTGAGAGGCTGGCCGAGCAACTGAGGATCTGGGAGGCTGGTCCAGCAACTGACACTGGGAGGCTCGCCCAGCAACTGAGGATCTGGGAGCACACATGCGCAACCTCCAAATTTTGGTCGGCCGTGCGACTTAGTTTTAACAAAAATGCGACGTAGTTTTTGGCCAAAAATGCGACTTACATGTAAAAAAACCCGAAAGCAAAATTAACGCAACTCTGGGTAAACGGCAGAAGTAACTATGACTGTCTTATAAAGCCAAAATGCCTCGTCAGCTACTTAGTACTACTAGGTTTTTTTTCGGGTCGGCATTTTTGCGACTTCCTTGGTTGGCCGCCAAATCGGTCGGCCGGATCGGCCGACTCGGCCGACTGTTGCGCATGTATGTCTGGGAGGCTGGCCCAGCAACTGAAGATCTGGGAGGCTGGCCCAGCAACTGATGATCTGGGAGGCTGGCCCAGCAACTGAGGGTCTGAGAGGCTGGCCCAGTAACTGAGGATCTGGGATGCTGGCCCAGCAACTGAAGATCTGGGAGGCTGCCCCAGCAACTGAGGATCTGGGAGACTGGCCGAGCAACTCAGGATCTGTGAGACTGGCCTAGCAACTGGGAATCTGGAATGCTGGCCAAAGCAACTTGAGACAGATGTTGAGCATAAAATATGAAAAGCTACAAAGGAGTGCTTGGAACACAACCTCACCAGTTGTAGGCAGAATGCTAAACTGAAATTCTTTCTCATCAGCAGTGTCATCAAAGGTCTTCAGGTCGCATTTAGTCAAATCTAATTGTTGCAGAAGCAACAAGTCATCCAACTCAGGGCTGTTTGATTTCTTTTTGTAGACAAGAAATTGGCCATTGGAAAATAATTGAGCATAACGATTGCTCCATCGTTGACCAAGGAAACCTTGTACTTGAATCCAGCCCTCAATTACTGCCCTTTCAGCAGACTCTATAGAACTAGACAGTCCTGTCTGCTCTCTTGCAGATGCTGTTGCAGACAAAGAATCTTCTGCCATTTGTTTTCATGAATTAGCCCAAAGCATATGTCAAGCATGGCTGAAGTTTGAATATATTATTATCATGAAGCCTATACTGCCATTGGTAGGAACCTACCAATCAAGTATAAAATATTTAATATGCTAAAAGCATGATATTACAATGTATATCTCATTAAATATCTAAATATTTTGAGTTTAAGAAAAAAAATTATCATCTTATAACTTATATTTTTATAATATTGAGACATATGGCATCAAAACTAAGCAGATTAAAACTCAGGCTGGCCCAGCAATTCTATGACTTTCAGACAGTCATAGAAAGCATGTATAGGCCCCAAATTACTTTTATAGTAACAATATAATCCATTTATCGTAGAGTTGATACTTACATTCCTATCATTTTTTTTAAATTTTATAATTCACTATTCTGCTTTTGACTTGTAGTTGAAGAATTCTTGTCATTTTTATGTATTAAAATTTCAAATTTAAAAGAATTCTATATGATGAAAGGCTATTAAAACTAAAGATTATATTATTTATAATTTATCTACTAGGCCTACTTAACTTTGTTTAGGCCTATGGTTTATTAGAGAACAATTAGTTGCACAATAGAACAGAATATTCAATATATATTATTGTTAACTATAAATAACTAAATAAGTTTAATTTTAGCTTTAAACATTGATTAAAATGGGCTTTTTCTTTAAGTCTAAAGCATCTTCAAATTAGACAGTAGTAAATAATTTAAGAGTTATTCTTTTCTATAATGACTTAATTATTGACTTTCATAACCCTATATAATTGGTTTTTTATTTATAATACACTTGTATATTATATAGACTTAAAGAAATCATAAATATAGCCAACTAAAATATCTTGCTTAAGACCTTGCTTAAATGTTTATTTTATTTTAACATTTGCCATTAACTTCTAATCATTTAGAAACCTCTTTGAACAATGAGCTTATTATTGAAATTTTTGTTTTCGCTAATTAGCTTTTATTGTTAGGCCTATGCCTATAAATGTTTTTCTTAAAATATTTTTATGTATAGTAGGCCTTAGTCTAACTATTTAGGCCTATAAAATATTTATAATAGGTCACAAAATAATTTTCTAAAATGGTAATCAAATATACTAAAAATAAAAATGAATTGATAATAATGATAATAACTAAAAATGAAATAAAAACTAAGATAATAGGTAGATTTTCTACACTGTCATTGGTAAGAAGGTTTTTATGCTAATTTAATAATATTAAGCTAGTCTTTAAATAAATTTGATTGACATGCCTCCTTGCATACCAATCTTATATTATAGGCCTAATAATAAATATATATAATATAAAACATTTTAAATAACCAATCATAATCAAATGAATTTAAATTAAAACATTATTGTTTAATGATAGGTCTATGCCTATTGATATTGCATTATTGTTATTAGGCTTATTTTAGGCCTATTTATTATTATATTGGGCCTAAACCATAGTCAGGAAGGTGGCAGTTTGGTCGGAAAATTCCGGCGCACACAAGCCCTTTTTGGGCACACAACGGCGCACAGCGGCGCACAGCGGTGCGCCACAACAGCGCACAGCGGCGCACTGGCGCACAGCGGCGCACAACGGCGCACACCAGAGGACACCGGCGCATGGCGGCGCGGCGCGGCGGGCGGCGCGGCGCGACGGGCGCCGCGCCACATGCAGCGTTACCCTTGTGGCGATCCCATGTAACGATGTAAGTCGTTACTTGTTACAGTACACTATTCACTGTTCTATCTAATGTAACACTGCATTCTACCAAAAAATAAAAAATAAAATAAAATATTTTCCTTTTCCTTTTTACCTTTGTTTTTGCCATTTGCTTACTTTTTATGTTTGTTTTGTTTTAAAAATTAGAAATTAAATTAAAAATTTTTTAAATTTCTATTTTCGGTTTAACGATCTCAATTTCTCATAATATAGATAGCCCGTAACCGTCCCGTATTAACCATTATATTCTCTTGTCTCGTGACTCGACTCTCGTGTAACGTTTATTGAAAATATTGGCGCACAAAAATTGTTGCTATGTTGTAAAAAAAGGTCTTTTATTGTCGCAAGGCAGGTAGTGGCGGGCGCACAACGGCGCACACGAGGGTTTTTGTGTCGGCGCACGGCGCACAATTTTGGGAGAGGCCAAAATTTGTTCCGGCGCACACTCTGCCACCTTCCTGACTATGGGGCCTAAACTATTACCTTTTTAAGCCAGCATCAATTTAAGTGGTATATTGGTTTTAAGTAGGCCTCAACCTAAACCGTAGAAAATTTGGTAATATAGGCCTAAGCCTAATAAATTTAAGATTTTTTTAAAGCAAAATATAGATATATAAAAATATGTATGTGTACTTTTTCAAGTTTAGGTTTATAAAATACTTCCAATTTTCCAAAAAAAATTACTAGGGAACTAGGCCTAGGGCCTATTAAACATAATTAGACCCTACTACCCTACCTTAAGCCTAGTTAGCAATGGCAAATAAGGCCTATACCTATTTATAAGTGAGCAATATTCAATTGAGACAATACAATAGGCCCCTATGGCCTTATTGCTATTGAGCAAAGTAGGCTGCAGCCTGCAGGCCTAGTCCTAGCCACATATTTTTTATTTGATTAGGCCTATAGCTTCTTTTGTTTGTCATAGACATAGCATAGGCTACTGACCTTGCTACCTAATCCCTAATACCCTTACCTTGTCCCTCCCTATGCCTATCAGACTAACTAGGCCTAGCTCTTTTGTAAATGCCATCCAGTGCAATTTTGAATTTTAGATTTAATAAAATTATTTCATTTTCATTGACATTGACATAATGGCATGGCATTCTTGTGCTACACTTTTTAATTTTCCAAGCTAGGACATCATATGACACTGTGGCAAAATCTAATACTAGCATTGCATTGCAACACAGCTAATGCACCTTTAAATTGCTTATGCCTTGTGGTTGTGGTATGGTATACCATAATCATGTGGTATGCCAGGTATGGTATGGTACAGCCACAGGTACATCAGTACATACATGTAGATGTACACCAGATCTTCAAGCAAGGATCTTAATTAGGCCTAGCCTACATTCTAACATCAAGCAATATATTAGGTAAAAGTTATAGTTAGCAATACAGCAAATAACGAACAGCATATTTTGTCTTTTGTACATATGAAGAGCCACCGACTCTGAGAGATTAAGTCGGCAAGTTCATCTGTCTATTGTTCATTGGCCATATGCATGTACATGTACCAAGGACGACTTAAGTAGTCTACTTAAGTCGTCCTTGACATGTACATTTTTTCATGTACAGATTAAAATGAGAAATTTGTACAATAAATATGCAGATATTTACAAATAAATTGGCCATTATATTAAAATTAATTCGTCTCCTCTATGCTTGGGCTTAATGCAGGGTTAGTTATGGCAGTTATTTTGTTAAACTTCTACTGAAAGAAATCCGTACTTGAGTTTCATATCTGCCGACGTTAACGACTTTCCTGAAGTCAGCAGATGTCTATGGTGAATAGACTTTTTGCATCATACCTACTGATGCTGACATACGAATATAACGGGTGTCCCAAAAAAGGTAACACTTTGTGCGCTCACTGTGAGTGAGCAGTTAGGCCTATAGTACAGTAATTTAACAGGTCCACAATTGGCTAATTAATTAGATTAGACTGCCATGATTAATTAGTGCGGGGCCGAATTCTTTCATTGTTTCTTTAGCGCGAATCTCATGGCAGTCAAGGTGAGAAAAAGTACGATTTATCACTGTTCTACTTGCTAGAAATCGAACCCGGCCTGCAGGCCAGAACGAACGTCGGCTGGCAAACGCCGGTTGGAAAAACGGCTCGGCTCGCAAACACCGGTTGGCAAACGTCCCGCTGGCAAAGTCGGCTGGCAAACGTAGGCTGGCAAAAGTCGCTATCTCCAGTAAAATAACTACACGTAGAACAGCCGGCCATTGTGATCAATCATGTGATCATGCAGAATAATCTCCAAACTAATTATTCTATTTCTAATTTTTTTGTTTGACCAATTGTTTTCCTGTCCCTTCTAACATGTACATGTATCTACATGTAATAATATGGCAATTATATACGAGTATATCGCAGAGAGGTCAATTTACTTAACTTTTAAAATAATTTTTATTTTATTTTACAGATATATATACAGATATACAGATTATAGTATTTTATAGACACTGCCAAGGTACATATGAATACCAGTAAAAGTAAGTTAAGTTTTCTTTTATATTTGCGTATCGCTATAAATCGACCATGTACTGCAGTATACAATCGGTGTGAGTAATCTTTGGAGGCCGGTATAATGTGCAGATAACGTACCAGGATCCTTATAATTTTACCGGCGTGGGATAAAACCCCAATGTGCATGTACAATACATGTAATATAATAATAATATACTCGTAAAACTGAAGAAAAGCAGAGTTAAGCGTCTTGCTCAAGGACACATTTTTCCGAGTGGGTCGCGGGAATCGAACCCCCGACCTTTCAGTCGTGACTCCGATGCTCTAACCACTTGTACATCCAAATTGTACATGTACAACTACCTAGGAATGTAATTTCAGTTAAGTAAAAACTTTATAAAAACGTCATTTTAGCGAAATTCTAGCTGGTATCATTTATTAAATCATCTATCGATCTGTTAAATCCTCGATGACAGACGCCGCAGTCCTCCGCTATCCTGGCTGGTGTTGAGCAGCAGCGATGAGCCGGTGTCCGGCCCCGCCTCGGACATTCGTGCCCCGTTACGGAGTCGCTGCTTCAAACGCATCCCAGCGCCGGCGAACTCGGTCATTCGGCGCGCCATCGAGCCGCTGTTGTTGCTATTGTTCAACGGGCTGCGCTGCGATCGGCCGCTGCTCAGCCGGGAGTGCGGCCTCGAGCCCGGCCGAATCTGATCAGCGCCGCCGTCCGCTACTCCGAAGGCTGCAGACGCTGGCAGCGGCACCGCCGGTCGACGATAGCCGCCGGTGAGCGTCGTCTCGTAGGCGTTGAATATGCCGCTGATTAAGCGGGCCTGCGCGTGAGGAACACACGGAAGCAATTGTATCTATTATTCTATGTGCTCGTAGAATGGATCAACAATGAATTGTACATCATCGTCTAATTAATTGGAGAATGTAGAAGTTTTAATTAGAGGTGGTTGCAACCCTAAGGGCTGCCAGCATGGGACGTCTTGTTGGGCTCCCCTGTCTCCTAATGAGTGGCTTTGAATAGCTTTAATGAAAGAGGGCCGTAGCCCAGTCGTCCAGCGCGGCGCTCTGATGTGCCAGCGGCCCAGATTCGACTCCAAGTGCCGTCAAATATTAATTTGAGGCTAAATTGGAATCTCGGCTTCGCTCCGCTCGTGCAATTAACACCCTGCTAAGCACTTTGTTTATCACTGCCCTTTCTTTACCAGAGACCGGCTACGCTCCCTCAGGGCCGAACCCGTCCATTGACGAGGTCTGCCAGCCCGACAGCATCCCACGGCTCATCCAGTTCCTTTAGGCGACAAGACGAGCCACTTTCTTCCCCACAGAATATCACGCTGCAGGACGGACTGGCGGACCACCCTGACCGGCCCCACGCCTCTGCCTGTCTGCGGGCCTTCAGGGGCTAGCGGAATGGGTGACCCTCGCCTCCCCGCTGTGTCTACGGACCACCCTGCAGCTAAGTAAAGTAAGTCAAGACACCCAGCTTGAGGGCCGGGCCCCGAGGCGCAGTGAAGTGTACATGCCTAACGATAAATGGAGTTAGGGTCGCTGTGCAGACTCCTGTGTGAGTGTGTGCCTGTGCGTATGACTCCGTACGTGTCCGCGCGCTTGTGTGCCTGCCGACCGGGCAAATGCTTCTCGCCGGTTGTGTGACAATGTCGCTTATAGCGGAAAACAGCGTAGGACTCTCACCTGGCTAATTCGACAATCGGCAGTGGCAGCTCGGCAGAAGCTGCTCTGACTGCTTCGACTGCGAGCGTCTTCCAGCAGCTGCAGCTGAGACGCCTGACGAGTGGCCGGAACCGGCGGAAGGTGAGGCGCCTCTGCTGCAGCGACGGTCTGGCGCTCACTACCCTGCTGGTCTTGTTGATCCTCATCGGCATCAGGTTGACCGGAGTCGCGTCGCGGCTGAGCCGTATTGAACAATCGCGACAGAGTTTCCAGTCGCCTGGACTCCCGAATCTGCTGATAGGGATCGGCCTCCGATTCGGCTGCTAACTCCGGGTGTTGCAGTCGAAGCAACCATTGCTGCTGCTGCTGCGGTTGCATCTCGTCGAGCTTGCCGGAGCTGTCGCCAGCTCTGCCCAAGCCAGTGCGCAGCCAATCGTAGGCTGTCCAACGTCGACGAAGGTCTCGCTTAGTGAAAGAGGCGCTGCCGGAGCTGGCAAACAGCTGGGCCACTGGCAGGTTGCCAGCGCGACAGGCGGCCATCAACGGAGTGACGCCGTCCGCGTTGCCCTGATCGCAGTCGATATGGAAGCGCCTGGCTGCTCGCAGAACCATCCGGCACAGTTCGGGCGATTGGCCAGCTAGCAGGTGCAGCACCGTGTCGCCATTGGCATTCCGGTGGTGAAAGTTCACATTGTTCTCGGTTAGGAGAAGACGGACCAGAGCGATGTTGGACTCTCGCACGGCCACTTGAAGGAGATTGTTGCCGTAAGAATCTGTCAAATCCGGATCGGCGCCTCGATCGAGTAGGGCCCGAATCAGCTGCAGACTAGCCGATGGGGGTCGCACCTGTTTGGTGATAATTGGAAAATTCATTAAATTCATTAAAAAACTTGAATTATGATGAAACAAAACGCAAATGCAAATTATAGCGATAGAATCACTTGGAAATGCATTTAACCTTGGCAAAACTGTCTAACACAGGTTCTATATCACGCGAAGCAGTGAAAAACTCACTGTAAATTAAGCCAAATTTTTAACCATAGACAAAAACCATAGACAATTTTTAAACTCACAATGGTTGGTTATTCGTAAGTGAGACTTTAGGATAATAGTCCGGCCCCATTGTCGAATTTCAGTGGGGCCATAGACAAAAAGAACATCGAAAGGAGAGAGGGGTTACCGAGGAGAGAGAGACATAAAGACTGAGGTGGTTTACTGGAGTTTGGGCCATAGACAACGAAGTTGCAAACAGGCTGGGGGTTAAGAGGGTGGAAAGGAAGGAGATGTGGAGAGAAAGAGAGAATAAAACGTAAATAGCTACATTCGCTTGGCCATGGAGAACAAGACGTCATATCCGATCAACTGGGGCAATCTGCCTGTCGAAAGTTTAGCCAACGTATCTAGCAGCGAACTCAATTGGATCTCAAGACTTTCCACATCTCAGAGGGACATGAAGGATAACGAAGACTTTTTGAACTTCTTGCACTTTCTTGAGACCTGGAATCGGCTGGGCATTCGATGAGCGAGATCATGGCTATCACGGGTCAAAAGTCCGAGAGCACGGTCCGGCGCTACCTGGCAGTTAAACGGGACAAGTCCCTGCAACAATGCAGCGATGCAGTGTCGCGTGCGTTGAACATGGGACAAAGCGCCGCGACCCACGGTCAAGTAACAATGCCTGCTGACATCAGCATCCAAAGTTCCATCGTGAAAGAAGCAGTGAGCGTGTCTCATGGTCGTCAGATGAACGGTCGGAATATCTTTATTATGAACAACTGCACTTTCAACAATTGAAATCTGTAATGGTCTTCGGCACTATGACAATTGCGCCATATTGATACTGCACAATTAACTTTCCATAGCGCTAATCTTTTGTTGTTGGTGTTTTCCGGTTTCTTCTAAAAATAGGCGTCCATTATCCCGAGTTTGAAATCATTATCCTGAAGTTTAAGTGAAAAAAATAAATAAATGTGCTCATGGTTTAACCATAGACGATTGCATTATCCTAAAGGCTGATTTTTTACAATGAACTCAACTCAAAGCATAATGACTACGATACATGTAGTAGCGTTTACGACGCATGGACAACTGACCTAGAAGAGAGCTACTTTCTTTTTCGATCAAGGGGTCTGGCGCACTTTAATCGACATTGTCACACGGCCGGCGACAGGCATTACTGCCCATTCCGCCGACTCCCCTGAGCAGGCACACAAGCGCGCGGATGCGTACGCAGTCATACGCACTCACACAGGAGTGTACAGCGGCCCTAGCTTTGTTTATCGTTGGGCATGTGCACTTCACTGTGCCTTGGGGGTTGGCCTTCAAGCTGGGCGTTAATTGCACGAGCAGAGCCAAGCTACAAACCCCATGAAGGACGCTACAGTAAAGCGTCCTGTAACGCGTTCGCGCAAAGTCTAGCTTTGCGATCGCAAAGGAGCGAAGCGAATATAGAGAGGCTTCCTTGGCGTAGCGTATACTTCTAACTTCAGTTGCCCATAGAATTAAGTAGGGACCGAACTGTACAATCAAAGAGCAATCCCTCCAGATCCTTTGCCTACCTGGGCGCATCGCATCAAAGGCGTCAGTCCATGCCGACTTCGAACATTGGGATCCATACCTAATTTGAGCTGATAAAGCACAGCCTGGTACCGACCCTCGTCTAGTGCCCGGTGTAGGCTCGACCGTTCAACATCCAGGAAGCCGCTGTCAACTAGGCGACGTCGGATGCGCTCTCGCTGTCCTGACTGAGTCGTTGCTGAATGAGCAACCAGTGCAGCGCTCATCCTTATTGCTGCAAACAAAAAAAATCCGCTGCTATCAAACTGACGATGCGATATACAAGTATTGAGAATGATAGTTGCAATCTGCCAGTGAGAAAGAAGACTCTACACTCGCGTCCGTGGCAACTGCTTCTCGCTGCCCACGCTAGACAGAGAGGAAATCAACAATATTATGCGCGCTTCCTTCCCCTCCATCCCTGCTTTTTTGCCCCCCCTTCCTCCGCCCTATCGCTATGCCAACCATCCACTGCTGCTCTGTTGTTGAGTGGCGAGGGTCGGCTTTGAAGGGATGGCAGAGCTGGAGACTGAGCCTACCTGGTTCTCTACCCTGTTTTTCTCTTTCCAGCTCTTTTCTCTTTTGCCCATATTTTGCGAGCAGTATGCCATCCTCGCCGTCGCCCAAGTCTCTCTCCTTCTCCCACTTCAGCGAGGAACAATGAGTCTGCCTTGCATCACGTCCTGCACACGGCCTTCAATCCGCGGCAGTCCTCGTGTTGATTGTCAATACAATCAATAGCTGCGTATTTGCAAGGCCAGCAGCTATAGGAGGCTGCTGGATCGGATTGGGAGAGGGAGAGGGGGTAGAGAAGAGGGGAGAGATGGAAACCAGGCATACTGTATTCATATGTTCCGTGAAACATATTCAAGTATATACTGGAGATGTCTCTGAGTTTCTGCCTGTCTGTCTGTCTGTCTGTCTGTCTGTCTGTCTGTCTGTCTGTCTGTCTGTCTGTCTGTCTGTCTGTCTGTCTGTCTGTCTGTCTGTATGTCTGTATGTCTGTCTGTCTGTCTTTATTTCTGTTAGTTTGTTTGTTCCATCTTTATTTCATTCTATGAAAATATGTTAATGCTACTGACAGTAATACAGCTATGACTGATTTTTTTCAAGAGTAAAAAGCGAATGGATTGCATGCACATGGATCTCTGAGCTTTCAATCCTTTGAGCAGCAGGAAGAGGGTGAATTGATTGACTTGTTAAAATTCCACTGCATTCTGCGAGGTTCTTAGAGACTTTGGGGCCCCCAGGTGCAAGTAGCCCACTCTATCGTATCCATTATTCCATAAAGCGGAAGTTTATGAACGCTTAAACCGCTCGCTTGAGTATGCTATAGGCTAGCCTCATAGTCGTAAACCTGTCCGCGGCTTACAACTTAATATACTTTAAGCTTAATATACAAATGTTACTGAAGTTTAACTGATGTTTTCCTGCACTCTATAAATTTTCGTAGGCTAAAAATACCTTTAAATGATAAAATTTGGCATGAATTAGCATGAGTTTAGCGACAATTAGGACTAAAAAGTGGTATCTGCTTGGTCTTGGTGCCGCTCGTGCGAACAGAGTGACCCTTGTTAACCTTTTCTAGCTGTACCACAGATGCGGGTTAGCAATTAAATGTAGAGACAGAGCATTCCTGCCAATGACCTTGGTAATAAGGTAATAGCACTTTGGGCACGCAACAGTCATGATAAATTGAGCTTTTGACCTTCACGATAAGACATTAGAATCCACCTAGTTAATGCACAGGAGAAAGTTTAAACAATTTTAAGTTATTTGCTCTGAAGCTTTTAAGCATAGCTGCAGGTATGTGCCCAGCTCTTGCTAGATGGCAGCTGATAACAAACTTATGAGTCCATACGCTGCTTGAGCTGGACTGATAAAATCTGGTTTAGCTTAACTCACCTGCGTTCTGTAGGAGCTGGTGGCACCAGGGACAGACAAGAGAAAAAAGTGCTCGTTAGTTGCTCTCGAAATCGAAATCTGACAGTTTATTCAATAATTTCTCTACAGATGGCCATCCGACAGCTTGTAGCGTGGATTCTGTTGGCTCTGGCAGTAATCTCGTGTCAATTCTGCGGCTTCGCCAATGGCGAATTCTGCCAGAAAGTTAATACAACAGGTGAGGCTTGCACCATGTTTTATAGGGAGTTCCTCAGCTACACGAGGTTCTTTCGAGATTCTAATAGCTTTTACTAGATTATTCATCGGTACAACGTCTGTTATGCAAGGTTCTGGTAGCTTTGTCTTGATGTTCCATCGGTACAACGTCTGTTATGCAAGGTTCTGGTAGCTTTGTCTTGATGTTCCATCGGTACAACGTCTGTTATGCAAGGTTCTGGTAGCTTTGTCTTGATGTTCCATCGGTACAACGTCTGCTTTACAAGGTTCTGATATCTTTGTCTTGACGGTTCAACTGCCACGCATTGAAGACTACTAAGACTCGTGGAGAGCTTAATCTTGAAAGCATACATACTCGTATATTTTAACGAATATACGCTCGTAATTATCCTGAAGCAATCCTAATTTTCTCATTTTATTTTCATTCTTTCTTTTTCAGAGGGCGTCGGCCTGCCCTACATTCCACCATCCTACCAGACTAGGATAGAGATGAACATCCTCACTAAGAATCAGACTTACGAATTTCAGGAATGGTTTGACGGTTACCTAGGAAACGTGAGGATCCGACGCTACCAAAAAGATGGAGAGATTGACGACTATATTTATAACAATGCCACCAGAGAGATCTACGTTATATTCAGTGAGTTCTGCTATCATGCTGGAACTTTAAATTATGGTAATACAATTATCAGCATGTGTTTCGTGCAACCGCAGATGACCTGGTCTGCCTCGTGATCAACATGACTGGCAAGACTGATTTGGATCTACTGTTCGGCGTAGATGGTAGACTGCTGCCATCGTCGGCACTAATGCTTAGATTTAGCAAAGAATTTGGAATGGTAAGTATAGATACCCGTTTCCTTAGAAGGAGTTTAATTGTACATTTAAAATATTTCAACAAGTAACCTTGGGGTCGGTCTAATATTTGACAGGAGTACCGCAACAAATCGATAGTTCGCGGCATCACGGTGGACTATTGGTACAGTTGTCAGACTTGGAAGGAACGAAAGGCGGTTTTTGAAGTGCACTGGTACTTTTCTGGTAAGTTAGGGCCCGAAAAGATGCTTAAAACATTTCTGTGACCCTTTTAAGTACTTTATAGTGCAGTTAAACACGATACAATAAATGTAAAGGTTTATCAGATTTAACTTTCCAGTAGATTTCAGCAAAATTTTAGTCCAAAACTTCGGTAGAATTTGAAGACCTTCAGGTATTACTTAAATGTTACATAAGGTCACTACACGTATGTAAGTCTAGTGGGGCGGAGCAGTTCAGCGGCAAACGCGTATGAGTCTCGCGTCACGACCCCAGGTTCGATTCCGTACGAAGACGTGCGTTGTCGTGCGATTCACAGTCATGACTGCTCAGAAGGCCCAGAAAGTGTACATGCCTGACTGATTAGAAAGTCAGAGGGCCGATGTACACCCTGTATGAGCGTGTGCATGACTGCGTGCCTGTGTACAGTATTGACACGCTTGTGTGCTTAGGAGTGAGCGGAATGGCCAGAATCGCCGTCAACGTTTCTCGTGGAACGATTTCACCGAAGGCGTTGCGCCAGGGTTGTTTGCAGTTCTCCTACAATTATTAAACTTATTACGAAGTATTGTGTAAACCAAGTTTTTACTGTGACTCTTACGTGACTGTTGCAGCCAGCAGCTGGAACACGCCGTACGATGTAAACCTGCCAGTTCGTGCGGAAGTCATTGGCGAGGCCGGTGACGTTAGCAATCCGAGAAAGTTTCACATGATTTACGACTTTGTGTCGTTTCGCGACGTACTGATGGCTGAAAATACCATCTTTGACGTGAGTTTTGGTGTTCAGAGATTTGTTTTACTGCTGTAGGTCTAGCTAGTACTGTACTAATCAGTTTTTGGCCAATGCTGCTTACTGTGCTCTTGACGTGGGACGACAGTGCTCGAGGACCGTTTGACGTGTCATTTAGGGCATCATGTCTTTGCCAGCCCATTGGGAGGGGAGGGGGCGAGGCCCCCTTGCCCCCTGGATACGAGGAAAGGGAGCAAAAGAAAGGGACCCGGACAGGATGTCTCGGCGTTTCCAATCGACTGTTTCAATTAAGTTATTGATTTAACCTCGTGGCTCCGTTCCGATGTTAATTTGGCATGCGTTGAGCTAGGATGGCCTCATAGCCCTCCTACAAGTATTATTATTGTTGCTATCATGAATATAAATCTCTAGCTTATTATCTCAACCTGTCAATTTAAAGGTTGAAAAAATGTAATGTTTTTTTTCAATCGGTCTACAGGGAAACTTCTACAATTTCAAAGTTCATAACGTCATTTGAATTTTCCAATCAATAACTCCGCAACTCAATCTGTAGACCCCAACCGGAGTGTACTGCGAAGATCGGATGCAGGTGCAGAAGCCGCCAGAGCTGCCAGCTGTGATGAGCTACACCCAGGAGATGCTGGTGCACGATCCCGCCCTGGAGATGGTGCAGTACGGCAACGTGTACTACGATGGGTCGCAATTCTTAGTCAAGTACCAGTTCAGAGACCCCAATGGAGATACCAAACCGCCATTCTATAATCCTGGCTCAATGACTGTTATTCAGGATTTCACTACTGGTAAGTATACCATTTACAAACGAAATTTTCCATTTTCCATTTTCCATTTATGAAAAAGATAGAAATAAATAAGATCATAAATTTTCCATTTATGAATTAAGCAAACTAAGCATATTGGTTTAGAATCGAATGTTTCGTTTATTATTTCGGTTTCCAGATACAAAAGCAATTAGCAATGCTTTGATTGAAGCAGACTAACAAACAGGCTATTAAATCATGCACGCTTTGAGCACAAATTTGAAAAAAATAAATTAAAAAAGAAGTATCTCATGAGGAGGGATTGCGCCCTGAAACACTATTGATGTGCGATCCACACGAAAGTTGCCATTACTACGAGTATACAGAGTCTTTTCAATTTAATTAAGACTAACTTAGTTAAACCTCATCGTGAAAAATTGGGTTGACAATGAGGACCCCACGACCGTTCTACACCTTGAGAGTGAGGGGATCGGCGATATGGGCGCAGTCATAAAGGTGCCAAAAGTTACAATGCAAGCAAGCTAAACTGCCATCTCAAAAATCATTTAAACAGGTATCTCCTATTTTATCGACGACCTGATCGGCAACTGCACCGACAAGCCGATCTCTAACGACTTCTTCGACACTGAAGATCCACCGATCAAGGACCGGCCTGGCTGGGACATTATCGAGCTGAGAAGTCCCAAGGATTTGTTCAGGATCGATGAGACCTATCAGTTTACTGGCAAGGTAAAGGTCTTACAGTTTACAGTAATTAACTTTTATCAGTAAAATTGCGATTGCAAACAATTTTACTGACGAGGAGTCAAAGCGTGCAATTAGCGCCCAGCTTGAGGGCCAACCCCAAGGCACAGTGAAGTGTACATGCCTAACGATCGATAAAGTTAGGGCCGCTGTACACTCCTGTGTGAGTGTGTGCCTGTGCGTACGACTGCGTACGTATCCGCGCTCTTGTGTGCCTGCTCAGGGGAGTCGGCGGAATGGGCAGTAATGCCTGTCGCCGGTTGTGTGACAATGTCGCTTAAAGTGCAAAAATATTACAAAAACAATTCCTTTCAACATTTCTAGCGCGTTGTTCGCGGCATTCCAATTCACCGATACATATCGCTGCGAAAGGACTATGAAATCAAAGGTCGGCCGGGCATGAACTTCACTTTTGAATACGAGATGCTTGATGTGAGTCTGGGATGTGGCCACAGGCCCTGACTTTGCCAACGCTGTGACAGTTTACAATTATACTTTTTGCTTTGGGATATAGTTGGCCTTCGTAGGTAGAGTGCCAGACCCATCTGGTCATATCCTGGTCATTAGTCAAACTCATATTGAAATCGTTTCGTCTTTCTCTTGTTTTTTGCAGCCTCGCGTGTCTGAAGTCGTTCTGGGAAAGAACAAAATCAACCAAGGGAAGAATATCCCTGTACAGTTGAGGATTACCAACTACAAATCGCTGGGCCAAGTGAGTTTGAGGGTTTTTGTACTTTTGTTTATGTTGAGCAAGAAGGTTGCACCGAAATCAATAAATAGATTTAGAACAACAGGCAAGGCATCTTGACATGGGAGCTGCATGATTCTGCAGCTAAACACCTCTTAAACAGGGGTAAAAAAATATAACAACGCAACATTTCAGATTGATGATCCGACTTTTAACTACCAGGAGGTTTACAATTTCTACAATTTCGACACCCAAGTTGAACCCGACGCTGAGAAAGATTTTGATCAGCTTCAACCCTACGACTTGGACGTTACCCAGTGCTACGCCAAGGCTGAGAGAAAGAATATTCTTATTCGATTCTTGAATGGTAAGGGGACAACCTACAACTGATTGATCAGCTGACTCCCATAGACAACTGATTGATCAGCTGACTCCCATAGACAACTGATTGATCAGCTGACTCCCATAGACAACTGATTGATCAGCTGACTCCCATAGACAACCGAGTGATCAGCTGACTTCCATAGACAATCGAGTGATCAGCTGACTCCCATAGACAACCGAGTGATCAGCTGACTTCCATAGACAACTGATTGATCAGCTGACTCCCATAGACAACCGAGTGATCAGCTGACTCCCATAGACAACCGAGTGATCAGCTGACTCCCATAGACAACTGATTGATCAGCTGACTCCCATAGACAACTGATTGATCAGCTGACTCCCATAGACAACTGATTGATCAGCTGACTCCCATAGACAACCGAGTGATCAGCTGACTCCCATAGACAACTGATTGATCAGCTGACTCCCATCGACAACTGATTAATTAGCTGACTCCCATAGACAACCGAATGATCAGCTGACTCCCATAGACAACTGATTGATCAGCTGACTCCCATCGACAACTGATTAATTAGCTGACTCCCATAGACAAGCGAATGATCAGCTGACTCCCATAGACAACTGATTGATCAGCTGACTCCCATAGACAACCGAGTGATCAGCTGACTCCCATAGACAATCGAGTGATCAGCTGACTTCCATAGACAATCGAGTGATCAGCTGACTTCCATAGACAATCGAGTGATCAGCTGACTTCCATAGACAATCGAGTGATCAGCTGACTTCTATAGACAATCGAGTGATCAGCTGACTTCCATAGACAATCGAGTGATCAGCTGACTTCTATAGACAATCGAGTGATCAGCTGACTTCCATAGACAACCGAGTGATCAGCTGACTTCCATAGACAACTGATTGATCAGCTGACTCCCATAGACAACTGATTGATCAGCTGACTCCCATAGACAACTGATTGATCAGCTGACTCCCATAGACAACCGAGTGATCAGCTGACTCCCATAGACAACCGAGTGATCAGCTGACTCCCATAGACAATCGAGTGATCAGCTGACTTCCATAGACAATCGAGTGATCAGCTGACTTCCATAGACAATCGAGTGATCAGCTGACTTCTATAGACAATCGAGTGATCAGCTGACTTCCATAGACAATCGAGTGATCAGCTGACTTCTATAGACAATCGAGTGATCAGCTGACTTCCATAGACAATCGAGTGATCAGCTGACTTCTATAGACAATCGAGTGATCAGCTGACTTCCATAGACAATCGAGTGATCAGCTGACTCGATCCCATAAACAATCGAGTGATCAGCTGACTTCTATAGATTACTCAATGCTCAGAGGACTCCCACAGATTTCTGATTGCTGACTATGACTATTTTTGCCTATGGATGTAACAAATAGACACAAATTCTATCTATGACCACAGGCGGTATCTACGACAAGTACGTGAAGGGCAGTCAAAATTTATTCATTCGCCGGGCCACTAAAGTACTGGCCAACGCTGACCTGGGTTTTGTTAATCCGATCAGATTTCAGCGAGTAAGACTCGACTATGACGATGTATTCATCTATTTAATCTTCACCCTGCTAGATGGGCCACATCCGTACGGTGAGGACGGAATCCGCTGCATCTATTGCATACTTAATTACATTTTAGCTGGTGATTCTACTGTCGGGGGATTATCAGAGGATAATCTGAAACAGACTTAAGGCCAACATTGATATTCGCGCATTTGCGCAGCAAGAACCTGTACGAGCTGCTGTGCTCTTTGGATAAAAATTCATTCGTGAATTGATAATTGTGCGATTTAGCTTGGCTTTAAATACTGAGATCTCCTTTCATCATTTTTTAATAGGGTTCTTTAAGTAATGCTCAAGATTTCGGTTCATGGACTTATCAAAATCGAGATCTGGATTGGAAACGGAGCTCTAAGGCACCAGGGGCTTTAGCACCAGGGGCATTAGCACCAGGGGCATTAGCACCAGGGGCTTTAGCACCAGAGGCTTTAGCACAGGGGCTTTAGCACCAGGGGCTTTAGCACCAGGGGCGCTAGTCTCTTACCTGTTTCATTATTATTTCAAATAATTTAATAACTTATTTAAAAAAAACGGCATTTCAGCCCAGTTCAACCGACTCACTGGACCAAACCGGTACATTGAAAGCGCCGAGCAGACTGCCAATGTAGCCAGCGAGCTGGACTGTCTTCGCCGCTGCAACAGCCTTCTGATGCCGCCCTGCAACAGTGTGGCCTTCTGCCCCGGCTCGAAATCCGGCTCGAACTGCCTGTTGAGCTCGTCTTTCAAAAAGGACACGGAGAACCCGGATAAGACTCATCAGTGTTCCGTGCTCATTCGTGAGTAGAAGCTGTTTGAGTAGCGGAAATCTTATCGCTATTTATTGCTTTTGTTGTTCGTTTTTTTGTTGCTATTTTAAAGTGACCAGGGATATTTGCATAACCGAAGAGAAGAACATTCCACCTTTTTACCTGCTGATAATAGAACAGCAATTATACCTGTATGATATAGCCCAGTCACCTGCTGATAATAGAACAGCAATTATACCTGTATGATATAGGCCAGTCACCTGCTGATAATAGAACAGCAATTATACCTGTATGATATAGCCCAGTCACCTGCTGATAATAGAACAGCAATTATACCTGTATGATATAGCCCAGTCACCTGCTGATAATAGAACAGCAATTATACCTGTATGATATAGCCCAGTCACCTGCTGATAATAGAACAGCAATTATACCTGTATGATAGGTGAGTCACGTGCTGATAAGAGCAGCGAGTCTTTTATGTAATGGTTCCGACTGATTAGTTTGTAAGCAAAGGTAGAAAAAAATTAATTAATTAGAGAAACTTCAAAGAAGATCACCGCCAATGTGATTTTCAGGCCCGGTATCAGTGATCCGCCCAGACGCCCTTGAGCTATCTTTGGAGACGGCATTCGACCTTCTAGTGACCTACGTTGACAGCAGCCTATTCCGGGTTCCAATGGAGAAAATCACGCCGGAAACGGGAAACATCGACATTGTCAACATCACCGCTCTCGATATTGAACAATTCGAAGTTCGACCAAACGTAGACCTGGCTCTGACTGGCAGACACCTGTTCCAGTTCGAAGTGACCAAAAGTGCGGGAATGCCGCCAACCAGAGCCATGCTGGATGCCCTGTCTGTTGACGACTGCGCCGAAGCTTGCCTTGGCAACGCAGATTTTGAGTGCAAATCGTTCACCTACTGCTACAGCCTGGGCCAGTGCCTGCTCAATGACGCCTCGCCGAGGGAGCAGCCTGACAAGGTTGTGCAGAGAGGACTGTGCAACCTGTACGATAGTGAGTTACCAGTGTTAGTTGAGTCGTGAGACACCAAGACACTCAGACATCAAGACACTCAGATATCAAGACATTCGGACATCAAGACACTCAGATATCAAGACATTCGGACATCAAGACACTCGGAAATCAAGACATTCAGACATCAAGACACTCAGACATCAAGACACTCGGAAATCAAGACATTCGGACATCAAGACACTCGGAAATCAAGACATTCAAACATCAAGACACTTAGACATCAAGACACTCAGACATCAAGACACTCAGACATCAAGACACGAAGACATCAAGACACTCGGAAATCAAGACACTCGGAAATCAAGACACTCGGAAATCAAGACATTCGGACATCAAGACACTCGGAAATCAAGACATTCGGACATCAAGACACTCGGAAATCAAGACATTCGGACATCAAGACACTCGGAAATCAAGACATTCAGACATCAAGACACTCGGAAATCAAGACACTCGGACATCAAGACACTCGGACATCAAGACACTCAGACATCAAGACACTCAGACATCAAGACACGAAGACATCAAGACACTCAGACATCAAGACACGAAGACACTAAGACACGAAAACATCAAGACACTCAGAGATCAAGACACTCAGACATCAAGACACGAAGACACTAAGACACGAAAACTTCAAGACACTCAGACATCAAGACACGAAGACACCAAGACATTCAGACATCAAGACACTCAGACATCAAGACACTCAGACATCAAGACACTCAGACATCAAGACACGAAGACATCAAGACACTCGGAAATCAAGACACTCGGAAATCAAGACACTCGGAAATCAAGACATTCGGACATCAAGACACTCGGAAATCAAGACATTCGGACATCAAGACACTCGGAAATCAAGACATTCAGACATCAAGACACTCAGACATCAAGACACTCAGACATCAAGACACTCAGACATCAAGACACTCAGACATCAAGACACGAAGACACTAAGACACGAAAACATCAAGACACTCAGAGATCAAGACACTCAGACATCAAGACACGAAGACACTAAGACACGAAAACATCAAGACACTCAGACATCAAGACACGAAGACACCAAGACATTCAGACATCAAGACACTCAGACATCAAGACACTCAGACATCAAGACACTCAGACATCAAGACACGAAGACATCAAGACACGAAGACATTCAGACATCAAGACACTCAGACATCAAGACACCAAGACATCAAGACACGAAGACATTCAGACATCAAGACACTCAGACATCAAGACACTCAGACACCAAGACACTCAGACATCAAGACACGAAGACACCAATAAAGGTACGCAGGTAGAGAGTTGCTCAACCACAAACTCCCTTCCCCAGAGACGGAGCTCGGTCTGTTCACCAAAGAGCCGGGCCTCTCCCGCCTGATCGACGTGCACAAAGACCTGCAGCTGGTGGACACAGATCGGGAGTGCGCAGCCGCCTGTGTCGGCTCGAGTCCCTCAAAGCCGTGTCGCAGTTTCGACATCTGCGATTTCGGCGAAGGCCTGAAGAAATTCTGCTACCTGAGTGCCAGCCACAAATCAGACGATTCGGTGAAATCAGAGCCCAACCTGAACTGTACTCACTATTCGAGGTCGTTCACCACGGATTTCAAGCAGCAGTTCAAGGTGTCTCAACCGGACCTGTCAGCTTACACGGCCACCCACTCCGACCTCAACCTGGATTATTGCTCTCGTCGATGCGTTGAAGACTATGGCGAAAAATGCAATGGATTTTATTACTGCGAGCCGTACAATGGGAACGAAGTGAGGTCTACTTGTAGCATTCGAGTGCCCGGGGTGGCCTTGGTAACTAAACCTAGCGGCTCAAGCGGAGTGCCGTCCTGCGCCTACTACAGTCGTGAGTTCTCATTGCCGACATCTAAACCCTCACCGGTTCTAAATTCAGGCATCTAAACCCTCACCGGTTCTAAATTCAGGCATCTAAACCCTCACCGGTTCTAAATTCAGGCATCTAAACCCTCACCAGTTCTAAATTCAGGCATCTAAACCCTCACCAGTTCTAAATTCAGGCATCTAAACCCTCACCGGTTCTCAATTCAGGCATCTAAACCCTCACCGGTTCTCAATTCAGGCATCTAAACCCTCACCGGTTCTCAATTCAGGCATCTAAACCCTCACCAGTTCTAAATTCAGGCATCTAAACCCTCACCGGTTCTCAATTCAGGCATCTAAACCCTCACCGGTTCTCAATTCAGGCATCTAAACCCTCACCAGTTCTAAATTCAGGCATCTAAACCCTCACCGGTTCTCAATTCAGGCATCTAAACCCTCACCGGTTCTCAATTCAGGCATCTAAACCCTCACCGGTTCTCAGTTCAGGCATCTAAACCCTCACCGGTTCTCAATTCAGGCATCTAAACCCTCACCGGTTCTCAATTCAGGCATCTAAACCCTCACCGGTTCTCAGTTCAGGCATCTAAACCCTCACCGGTTCTCAATTCAGGCATCTAAACCCTCACCGGTTCTCAATGTAGACATCTAATCCCTCACCGGTTCTCAATTCAGGCATCTAAACCCTCACCGGTTCTCAATGTAGACATCTAAACCCTCACCGGTTCTCAATGTAGTCATCTAAACCCTCACCGGTTCTCAATGTAGACATCTAAACCCTCACCGGTTCTCAATGTAGACATCTAATCCCTCACCGGTTCTCAGTTCAGGCATCTAAACCCACACCGGTTCTCAGTTCAGGCATCTAAACCCTCACCGGTTCTCAGTTCAGGCATCTAAACCCTCACCGGTTCTCAATTCAGGCATCTAAACCCTCACCGGTTCTCAATTCAGGCATCTAAACCCTCACCGGTTCTCAGTTCAGGCATCTAAACCCTCACCGGTTCTCAATTCAGGCATCTAAACCCTCACCGGTTCTCAATGTAGATATCTAAACCCTCACCGGTTCTCAATGTAGACATCTAAACCCTCACCCGTTCTCAATGTAGACATCTAAATCCTCACTGGTTCTCAATCCAGGCATCTAAACCCTCACCGGTTCTCAATGTAGACATCTAAACCCTCACCGGTCCTCAATGTAGACATCTAAACCCTCACCGGTCCTCAATGTAGACATCTAAACCCTCACCGGTCCTCAATGTAGACATCTAAACCCTCACCGGTCCTCAATGTAGACATCTAAACCCTCACCGGTCCTCAATGTAGACATCTAAACCATCACCGGTTCTCATTGCAGGCATCTAAACCCTCACCAGCTCTCAATTCAGACATTAAACCCTAGCAAAGTAACTGAGGAATATCTCAACTGTACCAGCTAGGGTAGCTGATTTAATGAAATTGAAATAGCAAAATCGCAGGACGCAATTTACCCCGGCGACCTATATGGATATTAGCAGCGGCTCAAAGGTTAGAAAGGAGCAATGAGATTATTGTCCATGTTACAAGCTACTTATCACCTGATCCTGTGCGGTGCTACATTTACCCTATGTACAAAAAATTTCATCACGTGACCGCTTTCCCGCGTTTTATCATCTATATCTACCAAAATCGTTACATGGTTTTCCAATCCAGTTGCCCAATGCTCAAATCAAGTTCAAGCATAGCCATATCAAGTGCATAATTTTCAGTTTATCTTACCATAAATGGTGAATCGTGAATCAGCCTTTGAACTGAGTTATTTGCACTTAAGTTTACCATTTTGCTGCTTGAACGAAACAGTTTGTACTCGTATTTGAATAAGACTGAAATGAGAGTGCAATAATGACACCTTTTGATGGGCAAAGTACATGTAGTACAAACTACAATATTACAATGCTATGCGCGCTGCCGGGTGTACACCCTGTGTGAGCGTGTGCCTGGTGTACACCCTGTGTGAGCGTGTGCCTGGTGTACACCCTGTGTGAGCGTGTGCCTGGTGTACATCCTGTGTGAGCGTGTGCCTGGTGTACACCCTGTGTGAGCGTGTGCCTGGTGTACACCCTGTGTGAGCGTGTGCCTGGTGTACACCCTGTGTGAGCGTGTGCCTGGTGTACATTCTGTGTGAGCGTGTGCCTGGTGTACACCCTGTGTGAGCGTGTGCCTGGTGTACACCCTGTGTGAGCGTGTGCCTGGTGTACATTCTGTGTGAGCGTGTGCCTGGTGTACACCCTGTGTGAGCGTGTGCCTGGTGTACACCCTGTGTGAGCGTGTGCCTGGTGTACACCCTGTGTGAGCGTGTGCCTGGTGTACACCCTGTGTGAGCGTGTGCCGGGTGTACACCCTGTGTGAGCGTGTGCCTGGTGTACTTTCTGTGTGAGCGTGTGCCTGGTGTACACCCTGTGTGAGCGTGTGCCTGGTGTACACCCTGTGTGAGCGTGTGCCTGGTGTACACCCTGTGTGAGCGTGTGCCTGGTGTACACCGTGTGAGCGACGTAAGCCTGGTGTACACCATTTTTGAGCTATATAAAAAACGTACTATAAATCGTTTCTTACCGAATTTAAATTTTTCGTTAAAGACTCGAACTTATTCCTGAGTAACGGTAAGGCGAGCTGGTCACGCACGTCATCACTGCATGCAGAGATTTCGTGATACTTGAATTGTAAATAAATCTTTCTTTTCGACAGCCAGAAATCCACTTTGTTAAGATCACATAGCTCAGAGAAGATTTCGCGGTTTTACTTTCATCATAGTCGATTTTTTTCACCAACAATCATTTATGAAAGCTATTTCGAAAAAGAATTAAATTAACTCAAAAATTCAATTTTCAGTAATAAAAATTACTCTGATATTTTTCTGTCTTTACATGGTGCATGTGTCAAAATCACCGGTATTTACCGGTTCGTCACCGGTATTTACTGGTTCGTCACCATTCTTTATCGATTCCTTATCGATCTTTTCTGGTTCCTCACCGGTCTTCACCGGTTCCTCACCGCTCTTTATATACCGGTTCCTCTCGCAGGTCTTTACCGGTTACTCCCCGGTCTTTACCGGTTCCTCACCGGTCTTTACTTTAATTCCAGGCCAATACGACACCGATGGCTCAATCTGGATTGAACGAAACGACAGCGTCAACCCGGGCGACACCATCGGCCTGTCAGCGGTGGCCACCGTGCTGGCAGTGTTGGGAATTCTACTGGTCAGCATCCTGGTTGGCATGGGCTTCATCGGAATCTACCTGTACTGCAAAAACCGCCCACTCCAAATGGAGGAGCCAGGAGTACAGTTCAGTCGTTGATAATCTGCGTCTGTTTATAAATACTGGAAGGACCTTTGAAAGTGATTTTAATTGTGTTTCTTTTCATAGAATTTTTTCATTTTGACAGAAATTATGAATGAATTCATTATTTCTTATAACCGTGTTACTAAAATAGATTCATTGCGAATTATTTCAATTGACGTTGATTTTTTTGGTTCGTAAATTTACAATATTTGCATATAATGTGTAGTAAGTCCTGCACGCTTTCATCCATTCATTTATTACCATCATTCATATTTTTATAAGCCAATAAATTCTCTGCGACAAGAATAAAACAAATTTAACAAATGTATTTAACTGATCTGCAAAAAAATATTCTAAACAAAGAAAGAAGAACACGTTTTACAAGTTAACGGTTAAAAGTTTGTTAACGTAAAATATCGTAAAACAAATTTCTTAATACCAGAAAAGATTTTCAATTTTGAAAGAAATTTTTGAAACGTTTGTGAAATAAAATAATTCTACTTTGATCAGTTCTGTAAAATTTCAGACTGAAAACTTGTCATGAAGTTTTAAATAGTTCTTCCAAACACAACAATGTAACTGCATGTAATAATATAAATTACTTACAACAAAAGACCTGCAGGTCAATTTTAGATGCAGTTGGTGCTTGAGATTATTTATTCTAGCTAATTCGCTATCCAACTTCTAATCTGATAACTGCCGCTATCCAATCTGACAACTGCCACTATCCAATCTGACAACTGCCACTATCCAATCTGATAACTGCCACTATCCAATCTGATAACTGCCACTATCCAATCTGATAACTGCCACTATCCAATCTGATAACTGCCACTATCCAATCTGATAACTGCCGTTAGCCAAACCATTTGCTCTCCGCTGATTTGAGCCCTCCTGCTCATCAGCTTGCCGGATGCCTTCAGGTTCCTCATCGTCCAAGTCCAAGTCCATGCCGCTGTTGACGCCATTCATTGCCAAGCCGCCTGGGACTCCGCCAGCGGGCCGGCAGCCTCGTCTCTGATTTTCAATAAATCTCTCCCTAGAAGTCAGAATCGAGTTGAACGCGAACAGCCTCAGGCAGAGTTCGATCATCTCGCAGAGTGTGAGCACGCTCATGCCAAGATAGAGTCCCAGTATGCCGCCAATATCGGACATGAGATCGTACACTTGATAGCCCCAGTTCTCCTCGGTGAGTAGACCCAGGCCGAGGCTGTCACCGACTCGAATTCGTAAAGCCAGGAAATTCTGCGCCACTGTGGTATCCTGGCTCTCGTCTAACCGATTGAACGCTTGATGCAGATGCCAGTTGGTCGCTCGGACGAAGTCCGTGTTGATCGTTTGCGCCGATCGTGACGTTCCATTGAGAAAGAACACATTGGATTGAAGCCATCGTTCGAGCAGCGGCTGGAGAAACTCGCCGGTTGACACTGGCCAAGCGTTCGACATGAAGCCTACTGAGTAGGTCCTAGTGAGACAGTTCTCTAAGCAGCTCTGCATTCTGGTATCGTTGGTCACCAGGATGCGAGCCATTCTCAAGCATGTCTCATTGTCCAACAGGCTCTCAATAATGGTTGGCAGTCGGTAAGTTCCATTGCTGCTCTGGTTGGTGCTGTTGAACACTTCGCTCACTAGATCGATTATGTATCCGGGGTCCGGACTGGACGAGTTCAGGTACAAGTTCGACAAGTTGCCTCTGCGATGCTGTTCGATAAATTCGGATCCAATCGGTTTGTTTGGATCCACGAATCCGCAGTTTTCCACAAGGTATTCCTGAGCAGCCCGAACTCGACAGTCGATTGGCAATTTCTTGAACTGTTCCAGCGTTGCCTTGCCATCCTTCACCACCATGTAGCTTGTGGTGTCCGACGGTCCGGAGGCTTCCATGTCCAGACACTGCATCTTCCTAGTGTTCATGGCCGTGTACTTTTGATAACGAACGTCTACTATGGTTTCCTGATTGTTTGAAGCTTCTATTAGAAGACCATTGGTTGGATAGGTGCCCGGGAGGTGAATGAGCACGGCTGCTCCACCGTTCGTCTGCATGTTAAACTCGTCGCCTACAAAAATTGAAATAAGCTTTGTTTCAAGGATTCGAATGGTGTCTAATTGACGTTCTCAGTGGTAAACGTGTCCGATTCCCGGGCCGCACGACCCCTGGTTCGATTCCTCGAATGCCATCTCCAAGGCACAAACAGTGTACATGCCTTGACGATTAGAACGTCAGGTCTGTTTCACACCCCCTGTGTGAGCGTTTGTATGAGTGCGTGCCTGCGTACGCTTGAGAGTGTTCTCAAGCTTCAGAATTAGTTTTGGGAACATTTCGCCGAAGGCGTTGCGCCAGTGAGCCCGCAGTCGTTCTGCAGGTATTATTTTTACTTAAACGCGATCGATTCGAACGCCTTACCGTTGAGCTACCCAAATATCTTCGAACCGTACCTGGCGCGTTGGCTAAAGCCGCCGTGATATCTGGATGCCGGTTCACCGAGTCAGTGAACAGCACCATTCGCAATTCGTTCAGATCGTTCACCAAAGTGCCCCGTCGTTGTCGGAACTTATCCAGGCTAAACGTCAGGCAGGATGGATAGGCGGTCAGCGTCATCGCGGAGAAGTCGTTGTGGTCGCAGGCCAGAGAACCGAACGAGCACCAGAGCAGCATCTCTTTGGGATCGAGGGCGAACTGGGAGACTCTCTCCAAGCCGTAGGTGTCTCGGATGACCAAATCTGTGGGTTTAATGTCTGTCACAATGAGCTTTGTTCGTCGACAGCTAACGTAAAAAATCGTGAGTTTTAGCTTTGTCGAGTAACTTTGTCTTCATCTTTTTTGTCGCTATAGGGTGGTGCAGCCTAGTGGTTAGAGCGTCGGACTCACGACTTGAGTCATGAGTCGGGGGTTCGATTCCGGATCCCACTGGAATTAAATGGGTACCAGCATTAGCTGGGGTGATTGAGGGTGTGTGTGGCGACCCCCCCCCCCAGTCTTCGGACTAAACAGCCGTACGCAGCCTTCAGATGCGCCGCGCAATAGCTGCGGCTGAGCTGTCGGCTGCACATCTGCCGTTATGGCAGGTGTAATCAATTAGTATATTATTATTATTGTCATGGACAACTAAATAGACAACTAAATTAAAAAGGACGCTGCACGATGTTAAATCGTGGGAGTTTTAACTTTGTCGAGTATCGTCGTCATGAAGTTCGTCTTAATCTTTTTGTCGTAGACTATAACAAATATATATTCTGGCTTAGTGCACCTCCACTTTAAACTAATATTGTTAAAACTCAGGGCGTTGCTAATTAATTACTATCGGAACCCAAAGACTCAGGTGACAGGGAGTATCTAATTGAAGGAAGTGCTCCGCGGCATCACCCTTTGAACTCTAGCCTTTGTCTCTATAGCAGAAGAGCAGCGAAGTCAGCGCAACTCACTTGGCAGATTGTACAGACCGTCATCTTCAACCCTGAGCAGGCTCGTATCGGACTCGTAGTTGCCGAACTTATCTAGCAGATACTGCCGGACACTCTTGTTTAGAATGTCTCTGACTTGTTGAATATCGTCGTACAATGGTTTAAATTTCTTATTCAAAGTGTATCTGAACACTGGCTTCGATGTTGTCGAATTTTGGGTCTTGTTTACCAGATGCTGGTCGAATATCTTACTGATGGCGAACATCATCAGGTTGCACACGGTAATGTCCGGATAGAGAAACCTGCTGCCTTTGGGATCAATTTTTGTAGTAATTGGTTCGTCTAAATATTTCACGACTAGAGTGACCAGATGAACGCTGAAGCCCGCGAAGGCGCACCCGATGAGTATCAGCCAGCCGATCTGGAAGGCTCTGACTGGATGGTTCAGCTTGTGAAAACCATGAGCAGTTGTGCTGGCTGCGAAGAACCTCAGTGTGTCTACTCGCTTCTGTGGTTGCTGCTGTTGCTGCTGCTGCTGCTGCTGCTGCTGCTGCTGCTGCTGCTGCTGTTGCTGCTGAGGCTGCAGGACCTGCCTAGACTGAGACGGAATGCCAACTATTGCTGCTGTTGCTGCTGCGGCAGCGGATACGGAATTGGGCGGCGCCTGTCTCATATTATTTTATCAGATCGAAAAATTCTTGCTTTTATCAAACTGACTCTGAAACTGATAACTTTCTCTGCGTCTGCATCCGAACCAGTTCTGAGACGCTCTAAGAAATTTCAAGAGTCGTCCATCTACAAGAGGAAGCTTTTCAACCAATCAGATCAGTCTCTCTTCAATGTTGACGTCAAGGTGTTATATTACTGTAGTTTTCCATCAAGCATTCCAAGTCTGTTCCGCATCTTTAGGTTGACTGGGAGTTGCTTCTTTCGAGGACAAAGTAAAGTTAAATTCAATTATGAATATTAGCTCTGTTCGGCTGTCTAATCAGTGTAAAAGTTGCGACTTGTCTGGTTAAAAAAATTGGGTTTTTCCCATCCCCGAGCGAGAGCTGTGCTGGATTCACATTTCACTGTGCATTTGACAGAGCTGTGCATGTCAACACATTTCAAGAAATTTGGTTTATGCAACAGTCTCAACTTCAACTAACTAACTAACTAAATAACTAACTAACTAACTAACTAAATAACTAACTAAATATCTAAATAACTAACTGACTAACTAACTAACTAACTAAATAACTAACTAACTAACTAATTAACTAACTAACTAACTAACTAACTAACTAACTAACTAATTAACTAACTAACTAACTAACTAACTAACTAACTAAATAACTAAATAACTAACTAAATAACTAAATAACTAACTGACTAACTAACTAACTAACTAACTAACTAATTAACTAACTAACTAACTAACTAACTAACTAACTAATTAACTAACTAACTAACTAACTAACTAACTAACTAAATAACTAAATAACTAACTAACTAACTAACTAACTGACTGACTAACTAACTAACTAAATAACTGACTAAATAACTAACTAACTAACTAAGTAACTAACTAACTAACTAACTAACTAACTAACTTACTTACTTACTTACTTACTAACTAAGTAACTAAGTAACTAACTAACTAACTAACTAACTAACTAAATAACTAACTAACAAATTAACTGCCCAACTAACTAACTAGCTAACTAACTAACTTGACTAACTAACAACCTTTATTTCATTAGTTTGAAGGTAATCAAAACTTTGCAACCTTTTTCTCCTTACTACTGTTCTTCAGTAGTTTATTAAGGAAGGTACTTTAATTCTTAGAAAATAATCACCCTTCTGTCATTGCGTAGGAATATTCTGTATTTTAACGATCTGTCAGCTAATCAGATAGGACGAAAAAAAGCAAATTGAATGATTTTTTACCAGTAAATTTCTAAAAATATACGTTAATTAAAAATACAAAAGCAAAGTAAATTTGCTGTCAGCTCTCTTTTAATTGATGCGAACTCAATACTGCTCTTCATTATTTCTTTTAAAACCGTCATTCAATTCTATTTTCCTAAAAAATTGAGTTAAAATTTAAACGGACTTAGGCCTTTGATCTTGCGGGCTCACAGCCAAAACAACATTTTATAAGGCGTCAATATAATTCGGGAAAATTTTTAAACTGGACAGATAATTTTTGAATTGTTTTAAGGTACTTTAATTAGGTCTTTAATAGGGGCTTGGGATATGTAGAGAGTGCCTTTGCGATTTTTAGGGAAACTTATGGATCTGTAGACTGACTTTGGAATCCTAAGGGGACTTTGAAATCGTAAGGGGGACTTTGGGATCTGTAGGCGAAGTTTGAATCTTCTAAAGGGGACTTTGGGATTCTCAGGGACTCTATGATCACTAGAAAGGAGAGCTGCATTCCACTTTGGGATGTTTAGAGGAACTTTGGGATCTCCAATTTATATAATACTTCTGTATGTACATGAAATAAAAGAATAATTTTCAAGTTTCTAAACTTATTCAGGGTAAGCATCAGTTAACGTGGACGTCTGCAGCGAAGCAGGCGGCCGAACGCCCTTCGAAAATCCGCATTGAAAATGGTGTAGATAACCGGGTTCAGGGCCGAGTTCAAATAGCCAAGCCACACAAACAGGTCGAACACCGCTTTGGGAGCCGGCAGGTCCCAGACTCCGCCCAGGTAGACTACAAAAAATGGCAGCCAACAGAGCATGAAAATTCCCATAATGATGCCGAGAGTTCTCAAAGCTCGGCGCTCATGGCTCAGGGATATTCTCTGCCGGTGTTGAGATTGCTCAACCAGCATCCGTGACATGGCCGCCTCGGTTGGACGCCTTCCCGCTGCTTCGCCGTCGCCTCCGGCGTCCACGAAACCTTGGTCGTCGTCAGCCTCGTTGTCCAGATCGTTTTGCTTGTTTTCGTCTTCTCGAAGCTGCTGCTGCTGAGTCGGCTGCGGGCGCTCATGATGTTGATTAGCTTCGCTGCTGTCGTCCTAGAAAATGAAATTCATGCGTTTTTCGCGGTTTTATTTTGTTTAATTGCGTGCTATTTGCTGCGTTTTTGTTGCTTAAATGTGTGTCTTTTATCGCGTTTAATACTGCTGAAGTACTCGTACATTTCGTTTGTCGTTTCTTGTTTAAATGCGTGCTATTTATCGCGTTATTTTTGCGTTTCTTTGAAAATGCATGGTCATATCGTGTTTTTTGTTATTTTAGCGCGTGAAGTTCATCGTGTTTATTTGTAGTTGCTATTTATTTATCCCGTTTCTTTTTGTTTAAAAGCTTTCTATTTATAGTGTTTGTTGTTGTTTTAATGCGTATACATGATCATATCTGCTGCTATTAAAATGTCACTTTTATGTATGCTGTTTAAATGTAGTAAGAGTTCCATCCGTGTGTTCCATTCTTGCGTCTTGTTATTTGTTTAAATGTGTGTCCTTTCGTGTTTATAAAAATGCTTTTGTCATTTTTTGTTTTTTTAATATTGTCACATTTGAAAACAACTATTATGCACGGTTGCATGCAATTGTGTTCTAAACTTTCGCCGGGACAAATCAAAAGTACAATTGGTAACTTCGTTCTTTCAATATATTAGACCAACAAAAACGTAATAATCAGGTTTTCTTTTATAGTAATTAGCAAATTGCAGAAATGCAGAATCGAAGATAATCGAAGCTAATCCGAAGATCGCATAGTCATTAGCTAACTGTCTAGCGCTGGGACTCGAGCTCGCGAACTCTGATTTGGGTCAATAATTGGGTTTGCCGGCAACGGTCTTTTGGGGGATTTTTATTACTGACCTTTTCTTCTAGTTCTTTGGCTCTTTGATTTCGGGGCTTTCTCGCTTCCTTCGCTGTGCGTTATGCCTCTCTCTACCCTCTGGTCTGTTCTACTTTCACTCTACTCTCTAGTTAGTGTGTTCTACTCTCACTTCTACTCTCTAGTAAGTGTGTTCTACTCTCACTTCTACTCTCTAGTTAGTGTGTTCTACTCTCACTTCTATTCTCTAGTTAGTGTGTTCTACTCTCACTTCTATTCTCTAGTTAGTGTGTTCTACTCTCACTTCTACTCTCTAGTTAGTGTGTTCTACTCTCACTTCTATTCTCTAGTTAGTGTGTTCTACTCTCACTTCTACTCTCTAGTTAGTGTGTTCTACTCTCACTTCTACTCTCACTTCTACTCTCTAGTTAGTGTGTTCTACTCTCACTTCTACTCTCTAGTAAGTGTGTTCTACTCTCACTTCTACTCTCTAGTTAGTGTGTTCTACTCTCACTTCTACTCTCTAGTTAGTGTGTTCTACTCTAAATAAAATCAGCACTCATAAGAAGTAGTTGTCAAGCGAGTAAGCTTATAGTCGGGTGCCGAGTGCAACCTCAGACAGCATAATAACATTTATTAGTTTTGTCTAATTAGGGGCCGTGCATCAAAACTTCTGTAGACAGCATAATAAAATTTATTGCATTGATGACTGCCTACCGCATTGATTGGTAGATTAACCAGTTCCCGAAGCTCTGATAAAACTCTGCTCACTTTTTGTATTGCGTACTTTCTCGTGCTTACGCTCCCCTGTCTCCCTTACCCTTTACCCTCTCCTGCCGCCTTTGCCCTTTACCCTCCCCTGTCTCCCTTGTCTTTTACCCTCACCTGTCTCTCTCGCCCTTTACCCCCAGCTCCCTTGCCCTTTGCCCCACCCTTCACCCTCCCCTGTCTCTCTTACACTTTACCCTCCCCTATCTCCCATTGCCCTTTACCCTCCCCTATCTCCCATTGCCCTTTACCCTCCCCTATCTCCCATTGCACTTTACCCTCCCCTATCTCCCATTGCCCTTTACCCTCCCCTATCTCCCATTGCACTTTACCCTCCCCTATCTCCCATTGCCCTTTACCCTCCCCTATCTCCCTCGCCTTTCGCCCTTCGCAATCAAAGCAGACAGACACTGAACCTGAGAGACAGACTTGAATCACGCAGACAGGCTCGTGTGCTTAGTTACGAGTATATAAAACGATTGACAGGTACAGGTATAACATCTGATAGTTTCCTGTTTCAGTTAGTGAAGACTTGGCTCTGATATTGTATTATTTCCAGACTAAAGCCATCAGATACATCGACAGGAAGGCAGCTATGCTAATCTTAATCTTCGTCTGTTTTTGCTTGGTTTTTTGTTTAGGTTTCTGTTGCTGAGAAACCGATTAATTTAGTCAATTGCGTGCCAGCTTTTGCGGCTTCTATAAATTCTAGGATTTAATATAAACTCGCAGGGTGAGATTTTTCAGTGTTGAGATTTCCAGGATGAAATTCTTTGGGTCAAAATCCGAGGTTGAGATTTTCAAAGTGAGGTTCTCAGCGCAAGATTACCAGGGTGAGATTATCAAGGTAATAAGATTATCAGGTTGAGATGATCAAGGTGAGATTATAAATGTGAGATGATCAAGGTGAGATATCAAGGTGAGATTATCAGGGTAATAAGATCATCAGGTTGAGATTATCAAGGTGAGATTAGCAGGGTGAGATTAGCAGGGTGAGATTATCAAGGTGAGATAACGGCAAACGCGCGAGTTCTGAAGCAATTACATTGTAGATAATCGTTGAGGAATTCCTTAATCCAGAACATTTCTATGCAAAATCATAAAGCAATAAAAAATATCAATCGACGATATTTACTGGCTGAGAAATCAAAGCCTTAAAAATAAAACTTAGATTTTTGCTAATGAGATTGTTCAGAAACGAGTCAAAACTTTCACTGCTTTTTAGTCAGTGTCAGGGATTACCAAAAATAACAAGTGGATTGGATTGCTCACTGTAAGATTTCCTGTAAAGATTTCAATTCAACCATGTCATTGAAACAAGAAGAGAATAGGGCAGCAAAGACAGTTCCAATGGAATTTCTTTCTTGCTCTTTCTAAATTATTTCTAACTCTAATTTCTAATTTTAACTTATACATACGAGTCTAGAGATTAAAGATACACGAGTCGAAAGATTAAATCTATATAATACATTTTTAAAGTTTGATTAGATATGCGACTCTAATAAATTGATTAGACGATTTGAGATTAGATTCAGACGATTTGAGATTAGATTTAGACGATCTGAGATTAGATCAGCTGATTTGAGATTAGGTCAGGCGATCTGAGATTAGATCAGCTGATTTGAGATTAGATCAGCCGATTTGAGATTAGATCAGCCGATTTGAGATTAGATCAGACGATTTGAGATTAGATTCAGACGATTTGAGATTAGATCAGCTGATTTGAGATTAGATCAGCCGATTTGAGATTAGATCAGACGATTTGAGATTAGATTCAGACGATTTGAGATTAGATTCAGACGATTTGAGATTAGATCAGACGATTTGAGATTAGATTCAGATGATTTGAGATTAGATTCAGATGATTTGAGATTAGATCAGCTGATTTGAGATTAGATCAGACGATTTGAAATTAGATTCAGACGATTTGAGATTAGATTCGGACGATTTGAGATTATATCAGACGATTTGAGATTAGATCGATTTGAATTCAGAATGTATAATTTAATTTTCTTGCTCACCTGAGCAGCCTGATGAAGCTGGTTAATTCGATGCGCAGCAGACGCAGCCGCCCTCTTCTGCAGCCGGCGTCGCAGAGCAAAGAAGATGCTGATGTAGAGCGATATGATTATCACAGCCGGTATATAGAAACTCCCCATAGCGCTGAAGAACACATAGCCTTTCTGTTCTGGTAATTTGCATTTTCCCATTGAAATTTCCGTAATATTATTGATATTATCAATAGTATTAATAGTAGTATTAACCGTAGGATATTCTTTATTCGCCGAGTTCCAACTAAGTGTCGGACCAATGCTAATTAGTCCGCTCAAAAAGAAAATTGCAAAAATCATTAATAGCACTGTGGTTGTTGTTCTCTTGGTGGCGTAGGCAATGGGGTACTTGATAGCGCAATACCTGTCCACTGCTATGCCGGCTAGGTTTAGAATACTCGCCGTGCAAAAGAATATATCAGATGTAGTGAACGCGGCGCACAGCATCCAGGGTAGCAACCACTCTTCATCAGTGACGTACAGCTTCACTTGCAGAGGCAGTACCAGGATGCCAACAGCCATGTCTGCGCAGGCCAGACTAACGATCAGGAAATTCTGCGCTTGACGCAGAAGACGCGACGTGAGCACGGCCAGAATGACCAGGGCATTACCGCAAATGGTCATAGCAATGACTATGGTCATGAGACCGGCGGTTAGCCATTTCTCATAGTGGAAATTGTCGGGCATATTTGAAGAGCTATTTTGAGCAGACTGCAGACTGCAGGTAGACGTCATTGAATTTGGCCCTTTATTTACCATCCTGACAGCATTTCTTAATTATAGCGTTTGATGCCTTTTAGCCAATAGCAGCTCTTGCACGCGCCGCGAGAAATAAAGGGGCATCCTGACCGAGCCAAGGACAACTAAGTATATATTCGTGTCGCGTCTGGATTGGAAACTAAAAAGCTTTAATTATATAATGTCGTTTCTTATTTTTTGAAAATTTCTTTTACACAGTCAATAAGTACTTTCGTCGTCTGTAAACTCCTCGACTGTCACGTACTGCCCATGTTGGTATCATTTGATCAATATAGGACAAATTGACCTATCAATAATTGATGTTGATCAAGCATATGTCAATCAATAAATAATAATGATCAAGCGCAATTATCAATCAATCAATCACTAAAACTGATCAATCAAGATTGTCTCAATTCAACTTAATATATGATATTGGTAAATCATAATTTAGTCTAACAATGAAATTGATCAAGCACAATTATAAATTAATCATTTGAATTTAGCGAGCACAATTATCAATCGATCTATATACCGAAGAAGGCAGGGACAACGCGGAAAGAAGACCACCGCGGGATCTCGCTGATGTCCGGCACCGCGAAGCTCTTCAACCGGCTGCTGATCGATCGTCTGCAGTCGGTGCTGGACCCGTACCTGCGGTACGAGCAGAACGGATTCCGGCGGCAACGCGGTACAGTGACACAGATCCTCGCACTCCGCCGTGTCATCGAGGAGGCGCGCATTCACCAGTCTATGCTGATCATTGTCTTCGTTGACTTTCGAAAGGCGTTTGACTCGGTGTTGAGAGCCGCGCTTTACTTTGTCCTTCGAGTCTACCGGATACCCCAGCAGCTAATTGACGCTGTCATGGCGCTGTATTGCGATACTCGAGCTGCTGTGGTGACGGCGGACGGCCTGTCTGACCTGTTCGACACTTCATCAGGAGTTCTGCAGGGTGACACTCTTGCGCCGTTCCTCTTCGTGCTGCTCCTGGACTGGGTGCTTCGGACTGCACTCCCCTCGGCTAACGACGGCTTCCTGCTGCCCAGACGCATCGGTCGCCGCCACGGAGAAAAGCGCCTAAGCGTGCTTGGCTACGCCGACGACCTCGCCCTCCTGTCCTCGTCCGTTGAAGGTGCCCAGCGCCAGATCGACAGGTTGGTCGAGGTGGCATCGAGCGTCGGTCTGGTTGTCAACAACCAGACAACCAGACCTGAAGACCGAGGTGCTGACTGTGCCGGCCGACATCCCAGCGGACCTGACGTGCCGCGGCGCAGACGGGCAGACGACCAGACTCGCACGCTGCCAGCGGTTCACCTACCTCGGCGGTCTGGTGCCTCACGTGGGTGAAGACCTCCGGCGGCGCCTGGGCGGCCTTCCGTTCAATCCGGGCCGTCGTCCAGTCCGAAGCGCTGCCCGACCGCCAGAGGGCTCGGCTGTGGCAGGCGGTGGTCGAAACCGTCCTGCTATACAACGCCGAGACGTGGACGCTGACGGCTACGCTGGAGCGGCAGCTGAACTCGGCGCACCCAGGGCTGCTCCGTGCGACCTTTCGAGCTGACGAGAGCGTCGGGACCGAGGCCCTGTACGATTGGGCCAAGCTGCAGCGCCCGTCCATCATCCTGCGCCGGCGGTGACTTCAACTGGCGGGCCACGTGATCTGGGCCGAGGGCTACTGCCCCCCAACCTGTTCAGGACGTCCTGCTGCTCACCTTGCAGGGCCCGCTGAGGCGGGGTCAGGCCCGAACCCGTCGATACGTGGACTGCCTGCTGTGCGACGCTGGGGCGCCCGATATTGCCAACGGAGCGGACTTCATTCGCTCCCAGGCTCTGCGGCGCACCATCTGACGCACCCTGCTCTGTGAGTTTGATTGCGGGGCCGCGTATTTTGTTGTTGTTGTTATATAGAATACAAGAGTTGATCTACTGTAACTGTCTCCACACGTAGCTTCTTTATTCCTACAATTTGAAGAAGTGTTTGCCTCCCTCATTCCCTAATTGCAACGGTTCACTTAATTCTTTCGCACGTTTGGCGTTTTTTGAGTGGCTCATTTAATACGACTCGGTAATTCTTGGCCTCCATTTATCTATCTATAGCTGCCCCACACAGATCCCCGCCTGAAGATCCTCTCCATTCTCGGATTTGGGCGGTCAATCGACCGAGGAGGAAGATAGGTAAATATACAGTAGTATTTCCAATTCAGAAATTACCCAAGTGAAACTGAGAAGAAAGTGAAGTTTTCTCAATCCCATTTCTTCTAGAGTTTTTTCCGGCTTCATGAGATACTGACGAATGGCTAAACTAAAGACCTTTCAGAGTGATTTCCTTGCGAGAACCCATATATTTTCACGGAACTCATAATTTTTCCAAGCAACTTCGCCGATTTAAGGTGCATTGGATTAGTTTTGGGCCCGCATAATTTGAATTGGCCGAAAAAGGTTAATAAAATCTTTGATAACAGTCATCCATTTTAAACAAAACTAAAGCGCGCTATATGAACTAAAACTTTCATAATTTACAAGAGATACGAAATTCAAACAAATAAATGATATTTTAATTTAAAATATTGTGTTATTTCGGTAATTAAAATTCTACTACTTATTAGCAGCCGATTATTAACTTCATTTTTTAAACATTTTTAACTGAATGTGCAGTTGCTTGTCTCCACAGGAAATCTGTCCGATTAAATTGATAAATTTACTTGACCAGTATTCGGAAAATTAAAAAAGGCTATGACAAACAAAACACATCAGCATAGGAAACAATTAGTCTTGTACTAAAAAATAAATATTTATAATAGGGTTAGAAAGGTAAGAAAGTTAAGTTATTTACAAATCACTCTACTGACATCTTGTAAGTAGTATAATGCAAGATATAGCGCATCAGAAGTAGAATTAATATATGGTTGAAACAAAAACTATTACTAATTATAAACATATATAATAATGCTTCTATGCAAAATAATTTATAATTCAGTTCTAGAATGATTTCGATTAGTTAAAAATGGAGCCTGGTCTTGTTGACGATTGACGGCAACCCCCGTGGGCAAAAAATAAAAGGAAATTCACGAAAAACTATTCTGTGAAATTTGTAAGGTAAGGAGTGTAGCAATTGTAGGGGTTAGCAGGGACTACTCGATAAGTACATGTAGTAGCATTCAATTTCAATTGTCTTGAGAAGGGCGTCCAAATTGACAGTGCCTTCTGCAACCTGTGTAGATTTTTTACATTTTTATTTAGTTTGTAATTATAAATTACGAGAAACCGGTTTGAACTACACTGATATTCTACTCAAAGTAATATTGATCGAACTTATAACGTAAATAATATTACTTCTTAAAGGTTTCACAAAGCGCCAGTCATAATTTAGTGTCCCTCCTACTGATACATTAGCAGCCCCTCTAACACTTTCTAACACAGACTATAGCTACTTTTCTGGCATTTTCCATTAGCGCCACTCCTGACACAAAGTTAAAGCGCCACTCCTGACACAAAGTTAAAGCGCCACTCCTGACACAAAGTTAAAGCGCCACTCCTGACACAAAGTTAAAGCGCCACTCCTGACACAAATTCAAGCGCCACTCTTGATACAAATTTAAGCGCCAATCCTGACACCTGCACTATAGCGCCACTCCTGACAGAAGTTTAAGCTCCACACCTGACACAGATTTAAGCGCTACTCCTGACACCACGTTTTCGCCAGTAAAGAATTATAACCTTATTCTAACTGTTAAATATCCTCTGTCTACGGTTGCCAATACAGAATCATCATTGTTTCCACATCAAGGTGAAGCTTCCAGATCATCGTCCGGGGAGTGAACGGGGATTCCGTCCACCATCCCGACGCCGCCACCACCTGTGAGAGCCCCGCCGATGCTTGGCAGCTCGGGCAGTCGGCTTCTCAGCGAAGGTCCCGAGTTCGCGTGCTGCTGCAGTCTAATTCTGCTTTGATTTGGTCGCTGATTGCTTCTGCTTGTGCCTGCTGTGCCTGCTGCTGCTGCTGCTGCTGGCTTTTTCTGATTGAAAGAGTTTCGACTTTTACGTTGCGATTCTTGCGATGGGATTCTGGAACGATTCCCGACTGATGTGGCTTCCGTAGGCCTGCTGTTGCTATTGCTTTTAGTTGGCAATTGATTTTGCTGCTGTTGATGTAGCGGAGAGGCTGGACCGGCTGAACTGCAACCGGAACTCGCTAGAGCAGCCTGAATTATTGATTATAACTGCTCAGTGACACATTAGGTAATTCAGCTTTCGTCATACTCCCAGATTAGCTATTCACTTGATATTTACCCTCTATGATCAAACCGCCAATCTATGACTGATAAAAAAACATACTTTTTGACGGGCGTAAAAGGCCACCCTATATGACCGAAAACAAAGCCAGCCTCTAGGACAGATCGAAAAACACACACTACATGCATATGATCAATAGAAAACCACCCTCTATGACAACGACCGATATTAAAAGGCATTCTCCATGAGCGACAGGAAAAAGCATTCTCTTTGACTGATCGAAAAAACACCCTCTAGGACTAATAGTAAAAACAAACCCCTATGACCAATTTCCAGTGCCACCCTTTATGACCGACAGTAGAAATCAGCCTCTATGACCGACAGTAGAAATCAGCCCCTATGACCGACAGTAGAAATCAGCCTCTATGACCGACAGTAGAAATCAGCCTCTATGACTGATAGTAGAAATCAGCCTCTATGACCGATAGTAGAAATCAGCCTCTATGACCGATTGTAGAAACCAGCCTCTATGACCGACAGTAGAAATCAGCCTCTGTGACCGACAGTAGAAATCAGCCTCTATGACCGACAGTAGAAATCAGCCTCTATGACCGACAGTAGAAACCAGCCTCTGACCGACAGTAGAAACCAGCCTCCATGACCAATCGTAGAAAAAAACCTCTATGACCGTCAATAAGTACTCGTGCCACCCTCTATGACCGATAGAATAAATCACCCTCTATGAGCGACAAAAAGCCGCTCTCTACCGAGCTCACCAGCGGACTGGCGGGCTGAAAATTTATGACGTCATCGTCAACTGCTCCCGGCTCTCTGCTGGCATGCCGTGGCTTCTCGCCCACAACTGACGATGGCGATTGAACCGGCTGACCCGGCGGCACGTCAACGATCACGTGATCCATGGACTGGACAGGGGGAGAGGGTTATGGCTGTGTGTACATTTTCTGTAGTTTCCACCGGTTGTACTTCAGTCTGTATATTTCTGTTTGTCTGTACTTTCACTCTGTAATACTGTCCGTCTGTCTGTAGTTCTGTCTGTAATTCTGTTTATCTGTAACTTAGTCTGTCTGTAATTCTGTCTGTCTGTAATTCTGTCTGTCTGTAATTCTGTCTGTGTGTAATTCTGTCTGTCCGTAATTCTGTCTGTCTGTAATTCTGTCTGTCCGTAATTCTGTGTGTAATTCTGTCTGTACTTCTGTCTGCCTGTAATTCATTCTCTCCTGCATCTCATCCAACATCCAAACAGGTAATTACAGCAGCCGTGACAGCCACTCCCATCGCTACAGACGGGATTCCGCTTTCGCGATCGATTTGAAAATCCTCGGACAGCGAAACCGGCCGCCTCTGCTGGACAGACGACGCCAGCTGACGTTGCCTTCTTTGGCGTCGATGTTCTCGACTGCCTGCGCTGTAGCGACCGCCGCCGCCGCCGCCGCCGCCGCCGCCGCCGCCGCCCATCGCGCCGCCGAAGCCGCTGCAGCTGTCGCACTCCTCCTCTCGACGTTTCCGACGATGGCTGTGCAGCTTCTTCTTGAGTCTGCTGCTGCGATTGCCAGTAATTTTACTCGCTTCAGATTCCTCGATTAAACGATTCCCAATTCCCAATTCCAGCTTCCCAAATCCCAATTCCAGCTTCCCAAATCCCAATTCCAGCTTCCCAAATCCCAATTCCAGCTTCCCAAATCCCAATTCCAGCTTCCCAAATCCCAATTCCAGCTTCCCAAATCCCAATTCCAGCTTCCCAAATCCCAATTCCAGCTTCTCAAATCCCAATTCCAGCTTCCCAAATCCCAATTCCAGCTTCTCAAATCCCAATTCCAGCTTCCCAAATCCCAATTCCAGCTTCCCAAATCCCAATTCCAGCTTCCAAAATCCCAATTCCAGCTTCCCAAATCCCAATTCCAGCTTCCCAAATCCCAATTCCAGCTTCCCAAATCCCAATTCCAGCTTTCCAAATCCCAATTCCAGCTTCCCAAATCCCAATTCCAGCTTCCAAAATCCCAATTCCAGCTTCCCAAATCCCAATTCCAGCTTCCCAAATCCCAATTCCAGCTTCCCAAATCCCAATTCCAGCTTTCCAAATCCCAATTCCAGCTTTCCAAATCCCAAATCCCAAATCCCAATTCCAGCTTCCCAAATCCCAAATCCCAAATCCCAAATCCCAATTCCAGCTTCCCAAATCCCAAATCCCAATTCCAGCTTCCAAAATCCCAATTCCAGCTTCCCAAATCTCAATTCCAGCTTCCCAAATCCCAAATCCCAATACTAGATTCCCAAATCCTAAATCCCAATTTCAGATTCCCAAATCCCAAATACCAATTCCAGATTCCCAAATCCCAAATCGCGATTCGAGATTCCCAAATCCCCCCAAATCCCGATTCCAGATTTCCAAATACCAATTCCAGATTTCCAAATCCCAAATCCCAGTTCCAGATTCCTAAATCCCAAACCCCAATTCCAGATTCCTAAACCCCAAATCCCGATTCCAGATTCCCAAATCCCCAATCTGGATTCAAGATTCGCAAATCCCAATTTCAGATTTCAAAATCCTAAATCCCAATTCCAGATTCCTAAATCCCAAATCCCAAATCCAGATTCCCAAATCCCAAATCCACATTCCAAAATTCCAAATCCCAATTCTAGATTCCTAAATCCCAATTCAAGATTCCAAAATCCCAAATCCCGATTCCAGATTCCTAAATCCTAAATCCCGATTCCAGATTCCTAAATCCCAATTCCAGCTTTCCAAATCCCAAATTTCCAGCTCCCTGCAGGGTCTACATCTCTAATTCCCTCTATTCCGGTACAGTGCACCAGCAATCATATTGAACGAGTTTGCACTGAAGCATAGCATGAATGCAGACATATTGATATAAAGATTAGAAAGAATCTGTTTGCTGATAAAATGTCATTGACTGTGCTATCGGTGGCTTAATACAATAGGTATCCATCAATCCAATCTATATTGCTTTGCACTGAATGCACTGTCTTTTCGTGTAAGATTTCGTTTGTGTTGACTCTCCTTTCTCTCTTCCTTTGTCTCGTGTCATAACAACTCCGGCGCATACTGACTGACGCTTGAATAACATTTCAGTACAGATTAGCTTTATAAAGTGCGATAGTTATGCCTGTAGCTGCAAGGAAAATATTCCGATTGTAATTTTTTTTGATTTATCTATATTAAGACATAGACACGCTGAATTTTTTAATATCTTTGTCGTTTGTTGTTTTCAGCGTGCTTTTTGTTGTGCTTGTTGTTTTCAATGTTTTCTTTGTTGTGTTGTTTGTTGTTTTCAGTGTTTTCTTTGGTGTCTTCTTTGTTGTTTTCAGTGTTTTCATTGTTGTGTTTTTTTAGTGTTTTCTTTTGTGTCTTGTTTGTTGTTTTCAGTGTTTTCTTTGTTGTGTTTTTTAGTGTTTTCTTTGGTGCCTTGTTTGTTGTTTTCAGTGTTTTCTTTGTTGTGTTTTTTAGTGTTTTCTTTTGTGTCTTGTTTGTTGTTTTCAGTGTTTTCTTTGTTGTGTTTTTTAGTGTTTTCTTTGGTGCCTTGTTTGTTGTTTTCAGTGTTTTCTTTGGTTTCTTGTTTGTTGTTTTCAGTGTTTTCTTTGTTGTGTTGTTTGTTGTTTTCAGTGTTTTTATTGGTGTGTTGTTTGTTGTTTTCAGCGTGTTTTTTGTTGTGCTTGTTGTTTTCAATGTTTTCTTTGTTGTGTTGTTTGTTGTTTTCAGTGTTTTCATTGGTGTTGTTTGTTGTTTTCAGTGTTTTCATTGTTGTGTTTTTTAGTGTTTTCTTTTGTGTCTTGTTTGTTGTTTTCAGTGTTTTCTTTGTTGTGTTTTTTAGTGTTTTCTTTGGTGCCTTGTTTGTTGTTTTCAGTGTTTTCTTTGGTTTCTTGTTTGTTGTTTTCAGTGTTTTCTTTGTTGTGTTGTTTGTTGTTTTCAGTGTTTTTATTGGTGTGTTGTTTGTTGTTTTCAGTGTTTTCATTGGTGTGTCGTTTGTTGTTTTCAGCGTGTTTTTTGTTGTGCTTGTTGTTTTCAATGTTTTCTTTGTTGTGTTGTTTGTTGTTTTCAGTGTTTTCTTTGGTGTCTTCTTTGTTGTTTTCAGTGTTTTCATTGTTGTGTTTTTTTAGTGTTTTCTTTTGTGTCTTGTTTGTTGTTTTCAGTGTTTTCTTTGTTGTGTTTTTTAGTGTTTTCTTTGGTGCCTTGTTTGTTGTTTTCAGTGTTTTCTTTGTTGTGTTTTTTAGTGTTTTCTTTTGTGTCTTGTTTGTTGTTTTCAGTGTTTTCTTTGTTGTGTTTTTTAGTGTTTTCTTTGGTGCCTTGTTTGTTGTTTTCAGTGTTTTCTTTGGTTTCTTGTTTGTTGTTTTCAGTGTTTTCTTTGTTGTGTTGTTTGTTGTTTTCAGTGTTTTTATTGGTGTGTTGTTTGTTGTTTTCAGCGTGTTTTTTGTTGTGCTTGTTGTTTTCAATGTTTTCTTTGTTGTGTTGTTTGTTGTTTTCAGTGTTTTCATTGGTGTTGTTTGTTGTTTTCAGTGTTTTCATTGTTGTGTTTTTTTAGTGTTTTCTTTTGTGTCTTGTTTGTTGTTTTCAGTGTTTTCTTTGTTGTGTTTTTTAGTGTTTTCTTTGGTGCCTTGTTTGTTGTTTTCAGTGTTTTCTTTGGTTTCTTGTTTGTTGTTTTCAGTGTTTTCTTTGTTGTGTTGTTTGTTGTTTTCAGTGTTTTTATTGGTGTGTTGTTTGTTGTTTTCAGTGTTTTCATTGGTGTGTCGTTTGTTGTTTTCAGCGTGTTTTTTGTTGTGCTTGTTGTTTTCAATGTTTTCTTTGTTGTGTTGTTTGTTGTTTTCAGTGTTTTCATTGGTGTTGTTTGTTGTTTTCAGTGTTTTCAGTGTTGTGTTGTTTGTTGCCTTCAGGTAGGTTTTGCAAGATTTAATTGAGATTTGCAAGCAAACTACTAACAGTAGTTGTCCGGTAATTTCAAATCCTATGGTGCTGTTTAACACTCACCGAAATCGCAGAATCGCTGCCACCAGGAAGAATGCTGATATAATGGCACCGCATACGGTGAACACCACCGTCTGCTTCAGGGTGATGGCCGCGCTGGTTCGCTCTGCAATAGGAAATTTAAGAATTTGAGATCCCCAATTCCACATCCCCAATGCCAGATCCCCAATCTCACATCCTCAATCCCAGATCCCCAATAATCACACATCTCCAATCCGACATCCTCAATCCCAGATCCCCAATAATCAGACATCCCTAATCTCACATCCTCAATCCCAGATCCCAAAAATCACACATCCCTAATCTCACATCCTCAATCCCAGATCCCAAAAATCACACATCCCTAATCTCACATCCTCAATCCCAGATCCCCAATAATCACACATCTCCAATCCGACATCCTAATCCCAGATCCCCAATCCCAGATCCTCAATCCCACCCAGATCCTCAATCCCAGATCCCCAATCCCAGATCCTCAATCCCACCCAGATCCTCAATGCCAGATCCCCAATCCCAGATCCTCAATCCCACCCAGATCCCCAATCCCAGATCCCCAATCCCAGATCCTCAATCCCACCCAGATCCCCAATCCCACATCCGTAATCCCACATCCCTAATCCCAGACCCCCAATCTCAGATCCCCAATCCCAGATCCCTAATCCCAAATCCCCAATCCCAGATCCCTAATCCCAAATCCCCAATCCCATATCCGCAATCCCACATCCTTAATCCCAGATACCCAATCCAAGATCCCTTATCCCAGTCCCTAATCTTAGATCCCCAATCCCACATCCCTAATCCCAAATCCCCAATCCCACATCCGTAACCCCACATCCTTAATCCCAGACCCCAATCTCAGATCCCCAATCCCAGATCCCAATCACACATCCCCAATTCCCCAACAGTATGCCCCAGTGCATAGTCTTCAGTATCCCGTAGTCTTTAATATTTCACTCAAAGTAATGTGCTGCAGCTTAGATTAAAGGAAAAACTCCTACTAATAAATTAGTAGTCATGTCTGAAACAAAACTGACTGCTCGCTATCCAACGTCCTTTAATCATGTTTTCTCTGCACTGACAATATGTTTTGCTCATTACTATAGGCTCCTTTAACCCTCTCTTATTCCATATTATTCTATTTCTTTTCTAGCTAATGCTTTTAGACCAAGAGAGAAGTTCTAGGCAGCAGATCTCTGAGCACAGAGATAGGTCAATACTCACTCTGTATATCTTAGCAGATTCTAATATAGCTCAACTCTTAGTTATCCGTTCGATTCAGAAGTCATTCATCATTTATTACTTTGGAGGGAAGGCTTCTCGCGGCAGAGCCATATGGCTTTCCCCGAATAAGCCCAGACTTCTCCAGGCCCCTCCATCATACTACTCTATATATGCAGGTCCCTAGAGATTGAAAATACTCGATATATATCTACTGAAAACATAATCCCCACACGCAAGATCCAATTCATTTTCTCCCTGCGAGATTTTTCTCCAGATTGTAAAAAAATATTACTTAGCGCCCGCTAAATTTATCTCGTGGACAGCTAGAGGTAGTTTATTGGTACTGTTGAACTGAGGCTACAACCTCCTCCTAGACTGCAATTTGTGTCTTAGAGCAAGACATTTAACTCTACATTGCTTCAGTTCACTCAGCCGTAAAATGGGTGCCAGCATTAGCTGGGGTAATTGAGGGTGGGTGTGCATGGCGACCCCCCTGTCATTGGACTGAACAGCCGTACGAGAATAATCCGCTCTCAAGTCTGATTTCTCGTCGAATTTTCAACTCAAAAATCATAAATACGAGTATATGAAAGGACTACATGAGTACACCGAGTATAATACCTGAAAATGTTACTGCATTTGTAAGCCCAAGCAGTAAAACACGGACCAACTTCATCGTAGTAGAGTTTATGAAAATTAATTTTAAAAGGCCCGTTTTAAATTAAAATGCTTTTTTTCTTGAAAACAGTAAATTTTCAAATTTTCGGAACTGAACTTCACTTACCTACCCGGTAGGTTGATAACTATAGCCATATATTTTACTGCGGTGGGGTTAGCTATCACGTTTTTCTGCAATATTGCTGTAAAATTTATCTACTTTGGCAGCATAACCAAAGTAACTAAATCTAAAAACTTGAAAAAGACCCCACCTTGGGCATACAGTGTACTGCATACAGTGTACTACAGCTTCTCATAATCTTTATTTGTAGCCATAGATTAAAAATTTAGGAATTTTCTCGTTCTTAATTAGGACTTCGAATAAACTCCCCATTTTCATTTTGAAACGTTGAAGTTACGTCCTTTTGCTACCAGTTGATGCTTGCACTAAAGTACTATACTTCCCTGGGGGGGGGCTTTAGATGGCTAGTCTACATATACTAAAATGCCGATAAATGTAAGTCTGTATATAGCTATATCTACATCACATCGAACGGTCAACTACTTCACTAGAGCTATCTAGAAGCTAGTATTCTGCGCTCATTTAACAAAAACAGAATCTACGAGCTCGTATATCCAACGTTGAATAAATTAAAATAAACAAATCAGTCCCGAACAATTAGTACCCAAAAATAAGCGGTCATTCAAAGTTACAACTGGGCGATCCTCAACCTATCCTACAATTCTACAATGATACGAGCGTACGTCTATCAGCTTTTCATGCATAACTGCAGAAATCCATTTTCTTCCCAGGACGAACACTAGGTATAGATAGATAAGTAAGGAAACAAACACAGTACTGTATTTATGGCATTGCATTGCGGCTTGGCCATAGGCTAGGTTACAGAACGGGCAGCTTAACTCTCTCTCTCTCTCCCTCGCGATTACAATTTCTAGATAGATTTATATTTTTTGTCCTGTCTTTGTTTTCCTGTACTGCCGTTGCTGTTCTAATGCGGTTATAAGCTAACTAACTACATGTAGCTATAAGTTGTTCCGATGGACAATTTTCCCGTCTGGCCATGGGCTACTAGACTTACGAGTTATCTAGATTGGAAACTAATTGTTCAGGTTAGATTTATCTTCATAAATTTGCTATAATATTATATATGTTTTAATTTCATACATATTAAACTATTCGTTTAGAGCTTCCCGGAGCCTTATTCATCGTTAGTCAGCGATACACGAACATCTTCGTGTATCAAGGGTGAACATTGACGAGAAGAAAAAGAAGAGAATATATGAGAGGATAGATAAAAGGGGGAGATGAGATGAGAATGAGAGGAGAGAATGGGGGAAGGAAGAGAGAAGAGGGACCAGAGAAAGAAGAGAGGAGAAAGAAAAAGATAGAAGAGAAGAGGGAAGAGAGAAGCGAGAAGAGGGAAGAGAGAAGTGGGGAGAGAGAAGAGGGGAGAGAGAAGAGAGGAGAGAGAAGAGGGACCAGAGAAAGAAGAGAGGAGAGAGAAGAGGAGAGAGTAGAGAAGAGGGGAGAGAAAAGCGAGAAGAGGGGAGAGAGAAGTGAGGAGAGGGAAGAGGGGAGAGAGAAGAGGGGAGAGAGAAGAGGGGAGAGAGAAGAGGGGAGAGAGAAGAGGGGAGAGAGAAGAGGGGAGAGAGCAGAGAGGAAAGAAGAGAGAAGAGAGAAGAGGGGAGAGAGAAGAGAGAAAAGGGAGAGAGAGAGAAGAGAGGAGAGAGAAGAGGGAGAGAGAAGAGGGAGAGAGAAGAGAGAGAAGAGAGCTGAGAAGAGACACAAGCCTTAAACGGGCCGGATTGCTATTGTGAAGTTACAAAAGACCCCGAGGGCCGGATGGCGAGGGATGGAGAGGAGCGCGTTGCCGGATGCCCGCTCTAACTGGTGATAGCCATGCCCATAAGCGCAGTGTGCATGCAGTGCATTCAGCTCAGCCCAGCCAGGGGTATAAAAATGGGCCAAAATGTACACTTGGTTTCGTATATTGGCCCAGGCAAACTAATCGCCCATGGCGCGTAGCAGGTTGTTTAGACTCTTTCAGTGAGGGTAATATAGGGCGGCCGATGCGATGGGCTGGGAAGAGGCAGAGTCAGAAGTACTATTAATTCTAGCCAAAGGCTTGTGTATAATATAATATACTTGTTCAATAGAGCCTGCTGCTGCTGCTTCTACATATGTGTGTTGAAGACAAACGCAAGGCCATTACTGCAGCTATTTGGATCAGAAACAGAAGCGATCCTCAATAGATAGGGACGAGAGGACGCCAGGGCAGAGGGTTGACGGTGAAGAGGTCCGAAAACGGTTCACACAGACAGATGGTAGGCAACTGGAGGAGGGGGCTCTGCGCAGTTGTAGAAGCTGGGAAAGTGTTGATTTTTTAAAAAACTGCCGCTAGATGGGAATTCAGCTCGATTTGGGAAACCTTTTTCGATTGAAGATAAAATACATGTACATTTCATTGGCGTCAGATGAGCTTCATTGAACTGTGTCAGGATGCACTGCTGGGGTGTCAGGTGAGCTTCATTGAACTGTGTCAGGATGCACTATTGGGGTGTCAGGTGAGCTTCATTGAACTGTGTCAGGATGCACTGCTGGGGTGTCAGGTGAGCTTCATTGAACTGTGTCAGGATGCACTATTGGGGTGTCAGGTGAGCTTCATTGAACTGTGTCAGGATGCACTGCTGGGGTGTCAGATGAGCTTCATTGAACTGTGTCAGGATGCACTATTGGGGTGTCAGGTGAGCTTCATTGAACTGTGTCAGGATGCACTGCTGGGGTGTCAGATGAGCTTCATTGAACTGTGTCAGGATGTACTGTAGGGGGATGTCAGGTGAGCTTCATTGAAGTGTGTCAGGATGTACTGTTGGGGTGTCAGATGAGCTTCATTGAAGTGTGTCAGGATGTACTGTTGGGGTGTCAGATGAGCTTCATTGAAGTGTGTCAGGATGTACTGTTGGGGTGTCAGATGAGCTTCATTGAATTGTGTCAGGATGTACTGTAGGGGGATTTCAGGTGAGCTTCATTGAAGTGTGTCAGGATGTACTGTAGGGGGATGTCAGGTGAGCTTCATTGAAGTGTGTCAGGATGTACTGTTGGGGTGTCAGATGAGCTTCATTGAAGTGTGTCAGGATGTACTGTTGGGGTGTCAGGTGAGCTTCATTGAATTGTGTCAGGATGTACTGTAGGGGGATGTCAGGTGAGCTTCATTGAAGTGTGTCAGGATGTACTGTAGGGGGATGTCAGGTGAGCTTCATTGAAGTGTGTCAGGATGTACTGTTGGGGTGTCAGGTGAGCTTCATTGAACTGTGTCAGGATGCACTGCTGGGTGTCAGATGAGCTTCATTGAACTGTCAGGATGTACTATTGGGGTGTCAGGTGAGATTCATTGAATGAACTATCAGGATGTTGGTGTCAGGTCACGTCAATGTCTCACCTTCGCTGTTACTGTTGCCATGGAAGATGAACTTCCTAGCTTCATCGCTATCCTCAGAATCGATTAGCCAGCCGCTATCGTTGCCACCCGGTCGGATCAGTGAACGACAACCGGTCAGCCGCAGCACCAGAGTGAGCTGCCTCTCGCCCAGGTGAACCCTCTCCGCCGCCGGTGCAACTTCGACCAGCTCGCTAGATAAGACACTCCGACAGCTGTAGTTGCCATGACCGGCTAAGTTTAACACAGTTCGCATTAATAATTGTCGACTACGGTGATCCAACTGTTCGGCAGATCCGATTGATAATAGGATTATTGGCAATATCGAAAATAACGATCGCCATAAATGCATGCTTTGTTTCGCAATAATTATTGAAATCTGTGAAGGAGAAATGGCAGATTAACAAATAGAACTAGCTAACGAAACCAGCGAGCATGAGGCATGTCCTTTTAATACACTGCATACAGACTGTTCGGTTCGTGGTCCAATAGGGGGCAACACCTAGGAAAGGGAATTATTGGCCGTCGCATGGAGTACCATAGACGTGTAATCTGGATAGGGACTCCGACTCATGGAGTACGTAGAATTAAGATCTAGATGGTACGAGGGGTGTCCCAGAAGTAGTGTCACTTTTGCTTGCTTCCACGAGTGTTTATGTGTGTTAAAAAATCATATGCCTTATAAGTTAGCGGCTTATTTTAGCTTTCATGCCATGAAAGTCCGATTTTTATAGGTGCTTCCTGCTGTAAGCAGCATGCATTTGTTCGCATACCCTTAGCCATAGAAATACACACCACATAGTGCTTCTATGCTCACTCAGAAGAAAGCCACAAGTAGAGCTGATCAAGCACAAAGTTGCTAACTAACTAACTAACTGACTAACTAACTAACTAACTAACTAACTAACTAACTAACTAACTAACTGACTAAGTAACTAACTAACTAACTAACTAACTGACTAAGTAACTAACTAACTAACTAACTAACTGACTAACTAACTAACTAACTAACTAACTAACTGACTAACTAACTAACTAACTAACTAACTGACTAACTGACTAATTAACTAACTGACTAACTAACTGACTAACTAAATAACTGACTAACTAACTGACTGACTAACTAACTAACTGACTAACTAACTAACTAACTAACTGACTAACTAACTAACTAACTAACTAACTAACTAACTAACTGACTAAGTAACTAACTAACTAACTAACTAACTGACTAAGTAACTAACTAACTAACTAACTAACTGACTAACTAACTAACTAACTGACTAACTAACTAACTAACTGACTAACTGACTAATTAACTAACTGACTAACTAACTGACTAACTAAATAACTGACTAACTAACTGACTGACTAACTAACTAACTGACTAACTAACTAACTAACTAACTAACTGGCTAACTAACTGACTGACTAACTAACTAACTGATTAACTAACTAACTAGCTAACTAAGTAAGTAAGTAAGTAACTAACTAACTGACTAACTAACTAACTAACTGACTAACTAGTTAATTTTTGCTTTCAACTCTCTACGAAAAAAATGAATCACTGGTGCATTCCTTTACAATATTATCGAGCAACAGTATCTGAGCAAGGGCAGACCTATAGTTGCCCAAGCTTCTTAGCCCTGCACTGTCTGTCCAACCTCATGTATGCTTCACTGTATCATTATTCTTTTTGTTTCGCACCTTAATAGCTTTGATAATATACTGTGCATGCTAGCTGTAGATAAAGCCGTTGCTTTGATCCTATCGGATTAATATCATTTTGGTAAATAGTCCATTCTGCGTGGGCGCAAACCAAATGCGAATATATAAGCTTACCTGTTAGTTGCACGATGCAGGTAAAATAATGATGGAGAAGTTGACAAGAGAGATGCTGAATTCCAATTTCTTTCTGATTACTTAGATAGCCTATGGTGTTCTGCTAGATAAGCTAAATATGGTTTTTGCACATGTACTTAGTGAACTCGATTTGTGTGGGAGGGTTCCCGGGAATTCTGTAGTATAGCACCTGTATTTTTTGTGCCAGTCACCTCTAAGCTCTTTTTTTGGGTGGTGCCATATCGAGCGCCTATTAGTTATGATTTAGAGGAACTAACGCCATATCTAGCCCCTATTAGTTATGATTTAGAGGAACTGGCGCCATATCTAGCCCCTATTAGTTATGATTTGAGGAACTAACCTCATATCTAGCGCCTATTAGTTATGATTTATAGGAACTAACGCCATATCTAGCGCATATTAGTTTTGATTTAGAGGAACTGGCGCCATATCTAGCGCCTATTAGTTATGATTTAAAAGAACTGGCGCCATATCTAGCGCCTATTAGTTATGATTTAAAAGAACTGGCGCCATATCTAGCGCCTATTAGTTATGATTTAAAGGAACTGGCGCCATATCTAGCGCCTATTAGTTATGATTTAGAGGAACTGGCCCCATATCTAGCGCCTATTAGTTATGATTTAAAAGAATTGGCGCCATATCTAGCGCCTATTAGTTATGATTTAAAGGAACTGGCGCCATATCTAGCGCCTATTAGTTATGATTTAGAGGAACTGGCGCCATATCGAGCGCCTATTAGTTATGATTTAGAGGAGCTGGCGCCATATCTAGCACCTATTAGCTCGTAGTTATGATTTAAAGGAATTGGCGCCATATCTAGCGCTTGAATTTATGAATTGAGGAAACTGGTGCCATATCTAGCGCTTGTATTTATGATTTAGAGAAACTGGCGCCATATATAGCACCCTAGCTGTTGTTAAATTAGAGAGGCTGGTGCCTACAAAATAATTCTCAATTATTTTGTGTGGCCTAATCCCTCGACATGAAATATAGCCATACGTATATATTAGCACAAACTTACTGTATTGATCAAGAGTTCTCTTAATCGCGTGATGAAAATCGATCTTACAGAGTGCACGTATATCTATACCGAGTGCCAATCCTTAATTATGCTCGAGCAAAGAGCTGAGAGAGCAGATAGGGTCTGTCAAGCATACATTATTTATCTCGCTTTCTGAAGTCCGAGATATTGATCTATTTCCCGAGCTTATCAATCTGTGCGTCTTCGGTTTCATTGCTTCATTTTCTAATCAAAAAACCCTATAGAAATATTATATAAGAACAAGCACGCAATGGTATCGGATACTTGTGCTAAATTAGTATACAGTATATATAATATTTTGTATTTAATTAGGAGCAGAGATAATTACATCCGATGGGGTTGGCGGGAAGGATTGAGGTGGGTGACTACGGGGGGGTTTAAACATGCTATGGGGTTGGGGGCAGGGAGTGAGGTGGGTGATTGGGGGTGTTCAACATGCTATGGGCTGGGGGCAGGGAGTGAGATGGGTGACTGGGGGGGTTAAACATGCTATGGGGCTGGGGCAGGGAGTGAGGTGGGTGATTGGGGGTGTTCAACATGCTATGGGCTGGGGGCAGGGAGTGAGATGGGTGACTGGGGGGGGGTTAAACATGCTATGGGGCTGGGGCAGGGAGTGAGGTGGGTGATTGGGGGTGTTCAACATGCTATGGGCTGGGGGCAGGGAGTGAGTTGGGTGACTGGGGGGGGGTTAAACATGCTATGGGACTGGGCAGGGAGTGAGGTGGGTGATTGGGGATGTTCAACATGCTATGGGCTGGGGCAGGGAGTGAGGTGGGTGACTGGGGGGGGGGTTAAACATGCTATGGGGCTGGGGCAGGGAGTGAGGTGGGTGACTGGGGGGTTAAGTATGCTATGGGATGCTTGAGAAAATTTTAAAAAGAATTTTTTTGATTAACCTAACGGACACATTGGAATAGGATGCTATAAACTGCAAGAGCAATAAGTCAAGTTATCAATGCTTCACACATTTCCAACAAAGTGTTTGCCCAAGGACACAGCTGTCCATCATATTGGTACATTTGATCTTCTTCATTGGGAAAGGAGTGTAATCATATAAACTGCCTGTACATACAGGTACAGGAACTTCATTCGGCATATCGATCCACGAGTGGTTCATAAAAGTAGATATGGATACTTGAAATACAAGCTGTCCTTTGATTGTACAGATCATTGCAAGGGAATTAGAGTTTTACCTTGTGTAGGTAGCTTTTACTGTTTGACCATGTGCTTGTACTTTAAACACTATATATGATAGGGTGTGAATATTTGCAATTTCCAGCTACTATATTAATATATGTTTTGGGCGGAGTCGTGCCACAGCTATTCAAATCAGTTTAGTTGAAGTCAATCAAATTTTTTTTCATAACAGCATGAATAGAGCTGGCATTGAGCACCTTTTCTTTGCAAAAGCGCACGAAACCCTTTAAACGAAGAAAAAACTCCTAACTACACTAGTCTGTATGATCTGCATCGCAACAATATGCCACTTCTATTGTTGTCTGCAGTTTGAATGAGTCAATTTTTATGACAATATTCTATAACTGCTTTGGATCTAAGTCATCAATGTTTTTGGTCACGAAGAAGCCTTGTGACTTTCTGAAGTTAGGGGCATCGATAAAACTACACTCTGGTATTTGTCAGATAGAGTAAGCTTAGATGCCATGCCAAGGGATGTCATGTCATTTGATGGGATGCCATGTCATTTGAGAGGATGTCATAACATTTGATGGGATGCCATGTCATTTGAGGGGATGTCATAACATTTGATGGGATGCCATGTCATTGGAGAGGATATCACAACACTTGATGGGATGCCATGCCATTTGAGAGGATATCACAACATTTGATGGGATGCCATGTCATTTGAGAGGATGTCATAACATTTGATGGGATGCCATGTCACTTGAGGATGTCACAACACTTGATGGGAGGCCATGTCATTTGAGAGGATATCACAACATTTGATGGGATGCCATGTCATTTTAGAGGATGTCATAACATTTGATGGGATGCCATGTCATTTGAGGATGTCATAACACTTGATGGGATGCCATGTCATTTGAGAGGATATCACAACATTTGATGGGATGCCATGTCATTTGATGGGATGCCATGTCATTTGAGAGGATATCACAACATTTGATGGGATGCCATGTCATTTGAGAGGATGTCATAACATTTGATTGGATGCCATGTCATTTGATGGGATGCCATGTCATTTGAGAGGATATCACAACATTTGATGGGATGCCATGTCATTTGAGAGGATATCACAACATTTGATGGGATGCCATGCCATTTGAGAGGATATCACAACATTTGATGGGACGCAATGTCATTTGAGAGGGGGGTGCCATGTCACTTGGGGGGTTGCCATTTTAAGAGGTTGCCATATCATTCAAGGTTATGGCGGGTCATTTGAAGGGATACTGCTATTATTTTGAAGCTAATAAACATAATTTTCAAGTTAACTTAATCAGGAGAACTAAGTAGATGTGCATGGACATGTGCATATACTTGTAGTTTGTGTCGGTAAAATCTATTGAAAATAGTCAATGTAAATTAAACTCTAAAGCAGCTTGAAGGATAAGACAAGAATTCATGAAAAATAAACTATTTATAAATCAGTCAAAACACAGGTGCTGTTTATGCGGTATCACACTAAACAAGTAGACATATAGAAGCCAAGCACACGAAAAGTCGATTTACGCTCGAGCCAGATTATTTTTAGAACTGCAACAAAATCGATAAGCAGATTCAAGATAGCAGTCGAACGAGAGTTTGAAAGAAAACGGTTAATAGAATCAATTGCTAATTCAGTTGGCACGGGGTCATTGATCGAACGAGCGCGCAAAATGGAACAATTTTCGATCTTCTTTTTATCTTATCTCAGAGCTTTCGCGGGCTTGAGCTGACAGGTATTGAGTTGTTTAAATGCCTCAACGCGAAGAAGTCTAAATGACAAAGTTTAGGTTGATTCGCGAAGCAAATTCTCTGGCATCAATTAAACAGCATGGCTGGAAAGTTGAGCACAGACGATCTGGTCCACTACAAGCAGGTGTTCGACCTGATTGACACAGACCAGGACGGCTCAATCTCCTCAAAAGAGTTGGGCATGTTGTTTAACAAACTGGGCATCAAGGAAATCGGCCCGGAGTCGCTGGAGGAGATGATCGAAATGGTGGACAGAGACCGCAATGGGGCCATCGAGTTCCCCGAGTTCCTGACCATGATCAGCCGGTATCGAACTCAGGACGAGGCCAAAGAGATTCGCGACGTGTTCAACGCGTTCGACACCAACAAGGATGGTCAGATCGATTTTGAAGAGCTCAAATCGATGATGAAGCACATCGGCGAGAATCTGACGGACGAAGAGGTCAGACAGATGATCAAAGCCGGCGACATCGATGGCGACGGGCTGATCAACTTTGAGGAGTTCACCCAGCTGATGGGCGGCAAGAAGTGAAACTGAACTTGACGACTCGAAAGATGGACTCGTTAAAAACAAATAATTTATCAAATCAGATCAAATATGTAATAGCATATTAGCATAACATTTCTCTTTAAATTGACATGATTTTCCTGTGTAAATATACTGGCCTTCAAATATAGATATGAATTAATATCGGCAATCGCCATTTTTAGTGCTTTGATGACGAGTAATATCTGTCTATCTATCTATTTATCTATCCATCTATCTATCCATCTATCTATCTATTTATTTATCTATCTGTCTATCTATCCATCTATCTATCTATCTGTCTATCTATCTATCCATCTATTTATCTATCTATCTATCTATCTATCTATCTATCTATCTATCTATCTATCTATCTATCTATCTATCTATTTTCTATCTATCTATCTATCTTCTATCTATCTATCTATCTATCTATCTATCTATCTATCTATCTATCTATCTATCTATCTATCTATCTATCTATCTATCTATCTATCTATCTATCTATCTATCTATCTATCTATCTATCTATCTATGTATCTATCTATCTATCTATGTATCTATCTATCTTCTATCTATCTATCTATCTTCTATCTATCTATCTATCTATCTATCTATCTGTCTACCTATCTATCTATCTATCTATTTATCTATCTATCTATCCATCTATCGATTTACCCCCTCGAGGTTGTAGTCTATGGTTAATTTATCCGGCCAGGCTTCGCCCCGGCCAATAAATGCAGCCCTCAGCCACTCTGTCGACCAAATAAATGAATACATGGGGTGATACCATATACTTATCCATGAATGAATGAATCTATCTACCTATCCATCCAACTCTTCCTATTGTTTTTAAAAAATGCGCGGACATAATAGAATTTACTAATAAAAATTATTACACACAAATCTTTTTCGAAATTATAACTAAATTCAATGCAAAGCCATCGCATCGAAAGCAGCAAGGTTCAATAAAGAGTATTTTTATGTAAAATTATTATTTAAAAAAATTAACATCACCCCATTTATAGACAATACACAATGTACATACACTACACGCACGCGCTAAGCAGCTCAGGTTAAGAAAATGACGAATTGACAGACAGCACAGAAAAAATCAATAGACACAAAGGAGGCAGAACAGATGATACTAATAATTACGCATCTTACAGTACTAGTAGTAGTTAAGCAGGACAAATACTCAAGCAAAGAATATAACCGAAAAACCTGATATATACATATTTATTATATCTTCCTAAAACTAAAAGAATTATTAATTAAATAATATGTTAGCGTTTTTTAGGCTTGAATTACTCGTAAATCTCTCAGCTAAATGTATTAAATGCTACTATTCGCGATTGAACGAATGAGCCAGTACGAGTGCTGACTGACTGATTCTTATTTAAATAAATAACTGATAAATAGCAATGAGCAGTAGAGCATCAGACACAAGATAAGATTGCCGTATACAAACTTATTTATTAATTGAACAGGAGGATAATTACATTAGAAGTAAATTATTTGAAATTGAAATATACATTTACAACATGCCAGACTAATTTACAGCACAAATTTATAAGGAAAACCAATTAAAGGATAAACAAATTTAAATACAAACTTCAAGGCAAGGCCATGTTTGTTTTTGCAAATTGAAAGTGGGAATTCGATCTATCAATCAATCAACCAGTTGAAGGTGATGCACTATCTATGCGCAGAACGAAGACGAAGCAGAGCCGCCAACGGACGAGCCGTCAGAGTTACCGGCAGCTGCGGCAAGTGCAGCGGCCGCGTCTGGGCCCAGGGCATTGTTCTTCCTGGCTAGGCTCACGATGAGGTCCTGCGCGATCGGATTTGGGGCGTGGAGTTATGGACTTCCTTGTATGGGCCATGGACACCTATCTTAACTGAGACATGGACACCTATCTTATCTGGGCCATGGACACCTATCTTAACTGGGCCATGGACACCTATCTTAACTGGGCCATGGACACCTATCTTAACTGGGCCATGGACACCTATCTTAACTGGGCCATGGACACCTATCTTAACTGGGCCATGGACACCTATCTTAACTGGGCCATGGACACTTATCTTAACTGGGCCATGGACACCTATCTTAACTGGGCCATAGACACCTATCTTAACTGGGCCATGGACACCTATCTTAACTGGGCCATGGACACCTATCTTAACTGGGCCATTGACACCTATCTTAACTGGGCCATTGACAACTATCTTAAATTGGCCATGGACACCTATCTTAACTGGGCCATTGACACCTATCTTAACTGGGCCATTGACAACTATCTTAAATTGGCCATGGACACCTATCTTAACTGGGCCATTGACAACTATCTTAAATTGGCCATGGACACCCATCCTAACTGGGCCATGCACACATCCTGTTCGCCATGGACACCTTTTTTGTCTGAGCCATGGACACCCAAACTGAGTGAGCCATGGACACCCTTCTTGTCTGAGCCATGGACACCCAAAACAGGCATACATACATGTAAATCTCACAGAAGACAGTCCACACAACAAAAATATACCTGTATCTCTGCCCGTTTATGATTAATCTCTTCCTGTCGAAACCAGCTGCTCATCTCCAGCTGGAAATAGTTGCGCGTAAACTCGCGAACTGGCCGTTTGAAAAACAGCTCAGCGTAGTGCAGCACGTACGGCCCGCAGTCCACAGTGTTGGGCTGCAGCGGCACACACGGACAATAGCCGCGTATTGTCTCCTTGTCGAATACTTTGGGACCTTTCATTGATCTCTTTTTGATGTCCCATTCGACTTGCAGGTATCTTGATTGAATGATTTATTAATCAAATTAACTTTTACTGAATACGTTTCGAATTGATACTGCAATCAACCGCTGAAACAGCCCTAACTCAGACACTGCAACAGCCCCACTCAGACACTGCAACAGCTCTAACCCAGACACTGCAACAGCCCCCACTCAGACACTGCAACAGCCCCCACTCAGACACTGCAACAGCCCCCACTCAGACACTGCAACAGCTCTAACCCAGACACTGCAACAGCCCCCACTCAGACACTGCAACAGCTCTAACCCAGACACTGCAACAGCCCTCACTCATACACTGCAACAGCTCCAACCCAGACACTGCAACAGCCCCCACTCAGACACTGCAACAGCTCTAACCCAGACACTGCAACAGCCCCCACTCAGACACTGCAACAGCCCCCACTCAGACACTGCAACAGCCCCCACTCAGACACTGCAACAGCCCCCACTCAGACACTGCAACAGCCCCCACTCAGACACTGCAACAGCTCTAACCCAGACACTGCAACAGCCCCCACTCAGACACTGCAACAGCCCCCACTCAGACACTGCAACAGCCCCCACTCAGACACTGCAACAGCCCCCACTCAGACACTGCAACAGCTCTAACCCAGACACTGCAACAGCCCTCACTCATACACTGCAACAGCTCCAACCCAGACACTGCAACAGCCCCCACTCAGACACTGCAACAGCTCTAACCCAGACACTGCAACAGCCCCCACTCAGACACTGCAACAGCCCCCACTCAGACACTGCAACAGCCCCCACTCAGACACTGCAACAGCCCCCACTCAGACACTGCAACAGCCCCCACTCAGACACTGCAACAGCTCTAACCCAGACACTGCAACAGCCCCCACTCAGACACTGCAACAGCCCCCACTCAGACACTGCAACAGCCCCCACTCAGACACTGCAACAGCTCTAACCCAGACACTGCAACAGCCCCCACTCAGACACTGCAATAGCCCCACTCAGACACTGCAACAGCCCCCACTCAGACACTGCAACAGCTCCAACCCAGACACTGCAACAGCCCCCACTCAGACACTGCAACAGCCCCCACTCAGGCACCTGAACAGCCCCAACCCAGACACTGCAACAGCCCCCACTCAGACACTGCAACAGCCCCCACTCAGGCACCTGAACAGCCCCAACCCAGACACTGCAACAGCCCCCACTCAGACACTGCAACAGCCCCCACTCAGGCACCTGAACAGCCCCAACCCAGACACTGCAACAGCCCCCACTCAGACACTGCAACAGCCCCCACTCATACACTGCAACAGCTCCAACCCAGACACTGCAACAGCCCGCACTCAGACACTGCAACAGCCCCCACTCAGGCACCTGAACAGCCCCAACCCAGACACTGCAACAGCCCCCACTCAGACACTGCAACAGCCCCCACTCAGACACTGCAACAGCCCCCACTCAGGCACCTGAACAGCCCCAACCCAGACACTGCAACAGCTGTTACAGTGACCAAGCAAGCTCCGAGCAAGAACACACAATGTCACGTGACTCACTCTCTAATAGCCAGCACGTTCGGACTTCGGGTGCTGCCCATCAAGCTGTCGAACATGAGCACGCACGGCATTCTAAGCGTGCCGTCGCTGGCCATTCGAACGTCGAACGGCAGCAAGCTGTTGACTTGAGCCTCAGCGCTGCCTGTATAATTCACCATGCCAACCATCCAGGGAAAGCAGATGACGGCTAAGAACCAATGACAATTCTCATTGATAGGAATCAGAATAAAGTCCTTAGTGAATAAATCAACTTTTCTAGTCCACTTGGCAACTGTCTCGTGCCGACGGATAGCCAAGGAAGCGGCTGATTCGTCTTTCCCAGGCGGCGGGTCCAGTTTCTGACTGAGCCGTTTAAAAAAGAAACAATTAAATATGTGCGTACTCTTGCGTTGTTCCGGCGTTAGCATCTCGTGGTACATGTACTTTAAATAGAAATCTATTGCCACGTCGTTCAGGTACTCGCACGGGTTTAGGCACATCAGATCCGCGTTCGTGATTGTTATGCCGTTTGTGCCGCCAGGTGAGTAGCTGAACTTCTCAATAACCTGACCAGTGAGGCGGGGCGGCGGCTTGCTGTTGCTGCTCGAGGTGGTTGTGTCAGCGGCTCCTGACGATGTCGGGGCCGATGCTGATGTTGCTGTTGACAACTGGCGCTGCTCCTGAGACGACTCGCTCTGAAACAATTTCGTTAGGGTAATCCAGAGTCCTGTTCCCTCCACACAGTCTTCAGTTCCCTTCCACACAGTCCTCAGTTCCCTTCCACAGATTCTTCAGTTCCCTTCCACAGATTCTTTAGTTCCCTCCCACAGATTCTTCAGTTCCCACCCACAGATTCTTTAGTTCCCTCCCACAGATTCTTTAGTTCCCTCCCACAGATTCTTTAGTTCCCTCCCACAGATTCTTTAGTTCCTTCCTACTGAGTCTCCAGTTCCCTCCAACTGAGTCTTCAATTCCCTCCCATAGTCTTCAGTTCCCTCCCACAGTCTTCAGTTCCCTCCCACAGTCTTCAGTTCCCTCCCACAGAGTCTTCAGTTCCCTCCCACTGAGTCTTCAGTTGCCTCCCACCACTGAGTCATCGTTTCCAATTTTCTTAACTAATTTCTCACCTGCAGAGACGATGGCTCAATCGCAGAGGCGTCAATTTGTTGGGACGCAGTTCCATTACCAACAGACGAGTTCTGCTGCTTGTGCTTCTGTTGCACAAGAAGACCAATAGCCAGATTGGAGTTCGCCACCTTCTGGTACAGTTCGGCAGATTTAGCAGCAGAAGAAGCAGACGTTGCAACAGCGGAAGCAGACGATGCATTGCTGGAACAACTAATTGCTGCTCCAGCTGTTGAGGAGCTGCTGTGGAGCCGCTGTAAAGTTGAAGACATTGCCGGTGCCGAAGCCTGTTGTTGCGGCAAGCCGAGCAGCTCGTTGAAGAATCCCTGCTGGCAATGATCCAGCATGCCTCTAGCCGAGACTTTATTCAAGTTTTGCAAATCGAAATCAAATTTAGCCTGGGACTCGGCCTTCTTATCTGTATAGAATGCAAATAATTTTCTTAGCTCGCCTTCACGCTCATTATCGGACACCAGCACGATCCACTTCTTGCCTAAATCGCGGGTCTCGGCGGCCGACAGGGTGCCCGGCTGCAGTCCGGCCTCCGAGCAGATTCGCCGACTGAACTCTGCCGATTTCAAGCGAAACGCTACGAAACAGGTTGGCTCGATGGCGAATGACACTTTGCTGATCTGGGCATGGTGCAGGTGAATCTGGGCGTACTCTACTTCAGCCTCCTCTTCTTCATCGTCATCGTCATCGTCGTCGGCCATGTCGTCGTAGTCGTTGTCTTCTTCTTCTGAATCGATGACGTCATCAGCAAAATCGTCGTCGTCTTCGTCTTCAAAATCGTCGTCATCGAAGCCGCGCTGCTGCCGACGACGGCGTCGACGCCGGCGACGCGCCTTGGCGCAGTTGTTGGATCGAGGAAAACTGAACTGGGTGAAGCCGTGGTAGACCTTAAATGATGGATTAATTAATTATTCATTATTGAAATACATTCAGATGCTCAGATTGGCATTCCATAGGTGAATCCACCATCAAAGATCCCCCCGGTGAATTACCCATCAAAGATCTATCAGGTTAATTCCTAATCAAAGATTCCCCTGGTGAATAACCCATGAAAGATTCCTCTGGTGAATTACCCATCAAATATTCCACTGGTGAATTACCCATCAAAGATTCCCCTGGTGAATTACCCATCAAAGATTCCTCTGGTGAATTACCCATCAAAGATCCCACTGGTGAATTACCCATCAAAGATCTATCAGGTTAATTCCCAATCAAATATTCCACTGGTGAATAACCCATGAAAGATTCCTCTGGTGAATTACCCATCAAATATTCCACTGGTGAATTACCCATCAAAGATTCCCCTGGTGAATTACCCATCAAAGATTCCTCTGGTGAATTACCCATCAAAGATCCCCCTGGTGAATTACCCATCAAAGATCTATCAGGTTAATTCCCAATCAAATATTCCACTGGTGAATTACCCATCAAATATTCCACTGGTGAATTACCCATCAAAGATTCCCCTGGTGAATTGAATTACCCATCAAAGATTCCCCTGGTGAATTACTTATCAAAGATTCCCCTAGTGAATTACTCATGAAAGATTCCTCTGGTGAATTACCCATCAAAGATCCCCCTGGTGAATTACCCATCAAAGATCTATCAGGTTAATTCCCAATCAAATATTCACTGGTGAATTACCCATCAAATATTCCACTGGTGAATTACCCATCAAAGATTCCCCTGGTGAATTGAATTACCCATCAAAGATTCCCCTGGTGAATTACCCATCAAATATTCCACTGGTGAATTACCCATCAAAGATTCCCCTGGTGAATTACCCATCAAAGATTCCCCTGGTGAATTACCCATCAAAGATCTATCAGGTTAATTCCCAATCAAAGATTCCCCTGGTGAATTACCCATCAAAGATCTATCAGGTGAATTCCCAATCAAAGACTCCCCAGGTGAGTTCCTCATTAAAGATTTTCAGGTAAATTCCTCATCAAAGATTCCCCACGTGAATTAACCATCAAAAATCTATCAGGTTAATTCCCAATCAAAGATTCCCCTGGTGAATTACCCACCTAAGATTCCCCAGGTGAATTATCCATCAAGGATTGCCCAGGTGAATCTCCCAAAGATTCCCCAAGTGAATCTCCCATCAAAGATTCCCCAAGTGAATTACCAATCAAAGATTCCCCAAGTGAATTACCAATCAAATATTCCCCAAGTGAATTACCAATCAAAGATTCCCCAAGTGAATTACCAATCAAAGATTCCCCAAGTGAATTACCAATTAAAGATTCCCCAAGTGAATTACCAATCAAAGTTTCTCCAAGTGAATTACCAATCAAATATTCCCCAAGTGAATTACCAATCAAAGATTCCCCAAGTGAATTACCAATCAAATATTCCCCAAGTGAATTACCAATCAAAGATTCCCTAAGTGAATTACCAATCAAATATTCCCCAGGTGAATCCCCATCAAAGATTTCCCAAGTAAATACCCCATCAAAGATTCCCCAGGTGAATTCCCAAACAAAGATTCCCTAGGGGACTGAATTCCTCATCAGAGTTCCCAGGTGAATTCCTCATCAAAGATTCCCCAGGTGAATTCCCTATCATAGATTTTCCAGGTAAATTACACACTAAACAATCCCCAGGCAATTCCCTGTCAAAGATTCCCCAATAATTATTCCCTTGACGCTGATTAGCCTACCTTCAACAGGTTATGCGGCGGGTCGACTTTCTGAAAAGCGGAATTGCCGATGCACACCTGATCCAGGGGCATCTCAACAACAGGACTGCCTAGCAGCGACTGATTTGAAGAGCTGCTCATTGACGGTCGAGCTGCCGGAGGTGCTGCCGGAGTCGGCAGTGGCAGCCGAGACTGCGATGCTGGCAAAGTGGCTGGTGCCTCTAAGCGAGGCCGCTTACTGCAGAACCCGGAGCTAGTCACTGGCTTGTTAAAAGCTGGTAAAGATTTTGCAGCAGCTGAAGCCGCGGCGTCACTTTTCTTCTGTAGATTAATTTTTCTGCGAATAGAAAAAATAGTAAGAAAATAACTGGATAAAAAATGGGATTGTTTAAAACATGGATCCCATTGTATTAAAGTTTGATACTAGTACAAGACGGTAAAAGTCGCCAAAAAAAGTCAATTTGAGGCGATGAGGCCAATGACTCTGGGGCAGTAGAGTCGTGTCTGAGGCGTGTCTGAGGCGTGCCAGAATTGCTGAGTTGCGTCGAAATCGCTATTAATGTTAATTTTTAATTATTATTTAATTTTTTGCGGTCTTTCTGATTTTCCATTGATTTTTGATAAATGTACGAAATGTACTTTTTTATTGTGCTTTATCCTACATGCGCAACCCCTTGATTTATTTACATCGGCCAACTTACTTAATTACCGGCCCGGCTTACTTTTTGACCAAAAAATGCGACTTACCTATGTAAGAAACCATAAATTAATTTAGGGTAAACGGCAGGAGTAACTATGACCGAAGTATTAAGGCTAAATGCCTCGTCATCTAGTTAAAACAACTTTAGCTAAATACGACTCTTTTACGTACGATTCTGCAACTCACGTGATGCGCGATCGTGACTTAACAGTCGCCACTCCGTCGCACTACAGTCGTTTGAATCGTTAAAAAAAGTTACAAGAGTCGTGGCCCAGAGTCGCTGAGTCACTAGTGAGCTGTTTGCAATGACTCTTTAGCGTTTCTGGTCACGACAAATCTGTGATTAAGTAAACTGTGATTTTAAACCCTATAAACAATAGAACTAAAAATTAATTACCCTCCAACGCTAACGAGTTGGCGCTGTACAGAAGCTACACGAGGTACAGAAGTTTTCGCTACAGCAACAGCAGCCGAAGCCGGTGCCGGCAGCCGATTGTTCAATGAACTCGCCGCTACAGACGATGCAGACACTCGAATGGAGGCGCTACGCGACGCTAAGAATCGTTGGATATCAGCCGACAGAGCGGCGCCAGTCTGCAGACAGCTGGGTGGGACAGCACCGAGCTGACCTGATGGCCGCTGTGACTGTCTATGCTGGGCAGCGGCCACAATAGGCGACTTAGTAGGAGAAGACGAGGCGGGATGCACTGAAGCAGATGCGCTACTAGAAGCAGCAGCAGCAACAACAGAAGACGAGGACGAAGCAGCAGCAACGGCAGGGGTGGCAGACTTTCGTTTAGCAGTAGTAGCGCTAATCATACCGGCCTTGTTATCAGATTTGGTTGCAACTGCCGGCATTGGCAAATAGCGGCCGCACAAATTGCAGGTGGCTAATTCTACGCCTAAACTGCCGCAACGCTCGCAATATACTACTAATTGCCGATAGTAGCCTCTGGCGGATGAATTATTGTTAGCGTAATTACTATTATTATTAATAGAGTCGGAACTGCCAATCGCTTGGAGAAGAGCCTGACGAAACGATTTCGTACAAATTGATTTCGGACGCTCCAAGTCCAGATAAGTTGTTGCCACTAACCGGGCAGGTCTCTTCTGCTTTTTCAAAGCAGAACGTTTTCTATTTCGATTAGGAATTTTCTTAAGCGACAACAACTGCTGCCGCGGCGGCTGCTGCTTGCTACCAGAGCAATGCTTACGCAGCATAAAAATATCAATAGAAAGCGATTGAAATTGCGTGTGTGTTCAGCTCCCTGTTCTGTTGCTGGATTTTCTATTTTTGGCTGTCAATTCTTGGAATAGAAAATTCTAGGAATTTCCCGCGCTGCTTCGAATGCAGCTTAGAACGGGTTTGGTTGCGCTGGCGATCTAAATGGCTGAAATTGATACATAACTTTGATGTAGAACAATGGAATTAGTTTTAGCAGTTTGCTTGTACATTGGGGACGAGGTATTGATCATTGAGTGTACATTAGGCACTGGGGTATTAATCATTGAGTGTACATTAGACACTGGGGTATTGATCATTGAGTGTACATTAGACAATGGGGTATTGATCATTGAGTGTACATTGCGGACTGGGGAATTGATCATTGAGTGTACATTGGGGACTGGGTTATCGATCATTGAGTGTATATTAGGCACTGGGGTATTGATCATTGAGTGTACATTGGGGACTGGGGTATTGATAATTGAGTGTACATTGGGGACTGGGGTATTGATAATTGAGTGTACATTGGGGACTGGGGTATTGATAATTGAGTGTACATTAGGCACTGGGGTATTGATCATTGAGTGTACATTAGGCACTCGGGTATTCATCATTGAGTGTACATTAGGAGACTGGGTATTAATCATTGAGTGTACATTAGGGAATTGATCATTGAGTCTATATTAGGGGACTGGGTATTGATCATTGAGTGTACATTAAAGACTGGGTATTGATTATAGAGTTTACATTCGGAAACCGGGCTTGATGATTCATTCAATCTAAGGTGCTAACTTACTAAGGGTAAATTACTTCATAATTCTACATGAAATAAAATTAGTTAAAAAATAACACGCAAAAGCAAGGCAATTTCAAAATTCAAAAGTTACAAAAAATGTGTATTTGTCATTTTTCAGAACAGGAAAATTCACAATTAATATTTTACTTAGCAAGAAGTAACAATAATCATAAACTAAATTTTTATTCGCAATACTATACTTCAATCAAAGGAAAAAACTCAGTATTTTAGAGTCGCTTATAGTTTTAGACCTCGACTTCAGTACCTTAGAGTCGCTAGTAGTACTAGACCCTTGACCCTTGGGTTGTAGTCTAGTGGTTAGAGCGTCGAACTCACGACTAATAGGTCGGGGGTTCGATTCTCAACCTACTCGGAACAATTTGTGTCCTTGAGAAAGACACTTAACTCTGCATTGCTTCAGTTCACCCAGCTGTGAAATGGGTGCCAGCTGGGGTAATTGAGGGTGTGTGTGGCGACCCCCCCCATTCCTTGGACTGAACAGCCGTACGCAGCCTTCAGATGCGCCGCGCAATAGCTGCGGCTGAGCTGTCGGTTGCACATCTGGCCCAATGGAGAACAGTTGTAATCAATTATTATAATTATTAGATCCTTGAGTTGTGTACTTCAGTCGCAACTAGTACAACACCTTCAATTAACTTTCTGTTGTCCTTTAGAATCGAAAGAAAGTATTTCATTTATTAAAATAACAAAGCCTCATCCTGATCTTCAACATCAACCCGATAAAAACAGTAAAAAATTACAATTTAAACATTTGAACGAAAATCAATTGAAAATCAGAAAGACCGCAAAAACAAACTTTATCAATAGTTTTATGGAATCAATTTCAACGAGGGCTTGGCAATTACAGCCAAAGCCAACGCCGACGATATCAAACCGAAGAATCCTTGGGCTCCAGGCGACAGACGAACATAGTTTAACGATACTACTGGTAGGAATAGATCGCAGATATTCTTAGCAGTATCGAGCAGCAGTGGACGGTCGCGCAGCGCTCTAGACAGGCCGCCAGACGCCTGGCAATAGTTAGTAATATCGTAAGCGTCGCGTGTCAACCCTAACAGAATGGACAATAGCCAGAATCGATTGCTAATCGAACTCCATTTGGTTTTATCAACTTGAGCCAAGCCTACTCGACCAACCCATAGCCAATGGTCAATCAGTAAGAATATTGCCGATGCAATCCTAGACATTGTAATGGTGAATCGGTGTACATCGTTTTTAATATGCAGACTTCGCAAAGCAGCGTAGATTGAATCGGCGCTATTGCCGAGTCGCAACAGCTTTCTAGCTGTGCTCAAATGAAGCTCTAATCTGGTTAGCTTAACTATCAGCTCCTGTCTAGCTCGAAGTCCATCTAATCCGCCTAATCGTTTCACTTCGAGAAGGTGCGCCAACAGACGGCTGGCATATTGCACCAAACGGAACAGTTTATCGCGGAAAGCTGTCTGACGAATTAATATTAATACTTTCTCCATTCTTTGATGCTTATTGATGAAGAAGTTGAGAAACTGCACTGTGGTCTAGACGGACCTGGCAGATGCTGTAATTGCCAGATGGCATCGAAGATTTAAGCTACAAACAGCTTAAATCAGGAGCAAAAGAATGAGGCCATATACTTTGCTATATTTATTAGACCTAGAGCACTTTGTAAGAGAAAAAACAGTGTGGCAATAGCAAAGAACCTTAAATGTAAAAGCATGGTTCTGCTTTGCTCTTACATGGCTATTTTAGCATGTAGCATACTTTTCTGCAGTCTATATAGGCTTGTGTAGTATAAGCTTATAGACTAGTAATTAAAAGGCTTATTTTCTTATTATAAGATCTAGATAAACAGTTAGTTGTATTACACAATTTAAACTGATACATAACTAGTAATTGTGTACAATGCTAGCAACAAATATTCAAGATTGGATATTTTACTATCTAGTTGTACTACTATAAGACTCAACAACTATATACTTTGTAAAAGCTAAAAACTAAGGCTTTAAGGTTAATTGTTAATTGCAAATTGTATTGCCACAACATGATAGTAATGAGTGGTGCTAATAGAGAATTCCACTAATGTTTTAGGCCTTTTAGTTATATGAAGGGTATACTATACAAAAGTTTTGGCAACTTGCCTTTAACACTAATTTTTAGTATAATGGATTTAAACCTTAAAAATGGAAAATTTCATTACTAATCAGTAGTAATTTTATGTTTTCATATAGTCATAGATATGTAAGAATGCAAAAAATTCAATAGAAAGCAGTTATTTTATATCAGTTTTCCTACTAGATTGAATCAATTAGAACTAGCCAACACTATCATTAATAGCTCTCACTCTGAAAGGCCAATTATATCTATGACCAAGTAATAACATTATGATAATATAGAAGACTTTAATCTAAACATCATTATTGCTTTGATAAGCAAATAACATTTGGCAATTAAGATTATTCCTTATGACCAATGCAACAGTGTTGCTATTTTTAATACCATTGATAATTATAAAAACTTGCCAAAATAATCTCTAACAAAACAAAATTTTCCATGGTGGAATATTTTAAGAATAGTAATAGACATCCTGTGCTTAAAAAGGGGCTATAGATGCATTCAGGGTTACCTTCACAAGCATCTGCTTGAATTTGTCCCCACTGAAATTTACAAATGTATATATGCAAAGGGTAGCCAAGTGGACCAACTTTATGGAACCTATAAGGCTATCTTCTTTATCCTATACTTTTGGTTAGGATTGCCAAATATCATCTTGCTAAGTACCTAGACTCATTTATTTTCAAATTAATATAATGGCTATATTATATTTATATAGCTATTTAGCCAATGTAGACCATATGTTTGAACCTTTTTAAATATGCAATTTTATAAAAATTATAACTAGCTACTTGCTGCTTATAGATTATTGAATCTATTGAATCTAGATTATTGAATATTGAATATAATTGAAAAACTATTTTAATTAAAGTATTTTAATGACAAATCTATATAATTTTTATACTATATCCTGCATTCTTGAATATTATCTTTTAATTATTTAGTCAGTATTTATTTAGTAGTGATTTCCCTCTTCCTATGATACTTATTGTGCATACTTGGCTAATATAGTTTTACTATATATTAAGTCCTATTGTATTTTAAATGTGAATGGGCTTTTTTGTGATAGGGATTGTCAAGGCCATTAGACTAGCCTAGCTGTTACTTATCTAGTATCCCTAATAATTCTAATAGGCTCTATTATTTTGACCTTGCTTGACTAGCTTTAATTAAAATTTAGTCCTATCTATATCAATATGATTTATATATTATCTGATGACTAATGCTAACAAATAAGATCTTTAATTTTAAAGATTGGAAAACAGGGTTTTTTAGTAAGTACCAAGATACAATATTGCATTCAAGGTGCAATTTTAGGATACAATTTAGATAGTCAAGTTGTCATATAGCATCCATGACCTAGCCTGTTTTTTGCTAGTACTAGGATATAAAATTGTATTGCTTTAAAGCCAAGATTGCTTTAAAGAATTGGTCTTAAGAATAGCTATGGAATTTCTATTGCACAAAAAAATAAACCAAGATTAGAAAGATTATAATATTTTTTTATTTTAGGCCCTTTACCCATAATCATGCTAGAAATAAAAACTAATTTGACAATGTATTTAATAAATAAAATCTTGATTTAATTGTTATTATTTAAGTTTCAATACAAAAAAGCTTATTGAATAGAAAAACTAAAAGCTACTCAAAGCTAGAATGGCTTTTAGACTTTGGGCAAATCTTAGATTTTGGGCAAATCTTAGACTTAGGCTTAGTTAGGCTTAGGCCTAGGGCAACAAGGTCTATTAATAATTTTAATCTAAATATACTAAATAATATACTAAACCCTTGGCTTTATTTGGTAATTTGAAATAAAAAAGATCATAATCTTTTTTATAAACATAGATTATTAGATAGGCCTATATATATTCCTTATTTTGTATAATATTATAAAATGGGAATTTTAATATTAGGCGTATAGTTAGGGACTTCAGTGAGTTATAAGAAGTGCGTGCCAATGGCAAAAAAGTAAGAAAAAAGTCCAATTTTTCAAGGGCGATTTTAAAGAAACTATAGAAGCCAGGATGAAAGTAAAATATGCATTTAAAAGGTAAAAAGGAGCTCTTTCAAATGACACCAACTGCAAGTCTAGCTTTGTTATACTTTTTGCACTGTCTATTTTTAAAGTTGACCATTTTTTAGGAGGAATATAAAATTGAAGCCAAAATGAATAAAAAAACAGTGGTTCAGAAAATGCTTTTTCTTAGCTGCAATGTGTTTCTTATAATGGAAACAAAGGTTTTATAGTGTAAAGGGATAATTTAGAAACATTTTTCTGGTGTTAAAAAAAATTTTTTTTTCTTTTAATGCCCATATGGCTCTATGCAAAATTTCAAATCCAAAATTTTCCATGAAATCCTTTTCCTGCATTGTTTCTCTTTATATTTTTCATTACCTATTGACAATACAAGCACAGTAAAAAAAACTGCTTGCCAATAGCTATAGGCGCAAAAATTTTGTGGAGGTTTCTTTTTTTGATACGTTTACATGTAAAATACCCATTGAAACGTGTATTTCGTGTTTTTTGTGAGACTCTGCCTTCCGGCAAACTAGTTCTCTATGTCATTTAACTAATTCTGCTATGCTGAACACGATAGACAAAACCGTTTTTTAATAAACCCATGCGCAAAGCCTGTACAGCACATTACATTGCAGTTGGGGTGTCTGTCATGCATTAAAAATTTAGGGCAAGAAGTAGAATAGTATTATAGTAGGTAAAAACCTGAACAAAATGACACTAGCCTTGTATAAATTAAGCAAGCAGAACAGATGCTATTGTATTTTTAAAATTGCAATCATTGCGTATCTGGTTAAAATAGTCAAAATTTCATACACCCATCCTGTTTCAATTAGCTTAGCAACTTGGGCATATAAAATAATATTAAAATATATAATTCATACAATTAACACTAAAAAACTGAACAAAATGACACCAAGCACAGTCATTTTGGTTGGCTAGAAAATTAATTACAAGTGTTCAAAGACAAAAAGCCAACTTTTTGGCCAAAAATGATCACAAACCATAATGTAAAAATTCCATTGGCTAAAGGCACAAATCGGGGTTACTAAAATAGCTGTAGTTTCCTTATTACTCAACCAAATCACTAAAGTTTGGCCATTTTGGAAATGGGAAAGTAAGATCTATCTAGTGAAATAGCAGCCTATAACAATTTCTGAAATTTAATTTTCTCACTGAAGTGCCTAGTATAGTTTAGCATTTAGATACAGATAGGGCCTATCTAGAAATATTTTTATTTTTATGTCCATTTCATATAGAATGACCTTTATGTAGGCCCCTACTTTAACTTGTTTGCCTATTTTTCTTTTGCTTTTTAACCTATTTTAACTTTGTATTTCCTAGGTTAAAAATATTTAGCCTATATTTGAACAATACCATGCATAGCCGTATATTCTAGCTAGATGTTGGACAGGATCCCGATCCCAAAATCTTGGGATCCCGAAGAAAATTGAATTCCTGCGGGACTAGAAACCCAACCCTAAAAAACTCGAGATGTGGGAACAGGTCTTTTGATTAAAAATTTATAGAATTAGTGATTACTTGAAGGTAGGCCTAGGCCTATTTTGCTTTAACTTATACTCATATTATTTACTTTGTTGGTTACAAAACTTCATATCAATTTTGTTGTGTTTTATTTCCTGATCTTGACAATCTTTTCTCAATTTTGTTTAGGCCTAACTTTACATGGACAATACACTAAGAGACCTGATCCTGATTCTTGAATCCCGATCCCAATCCTGGTCCTGAGAAAAAAATTATTATCAATCCTGATTGAAGATTTCAATCCCATCCAACCTCTAATTCTGGGGATACAACATTTGCTTGCAGAAAGTTTGCTTGTAGGAATTTTGCTTGCCAAACTGCTTGCCAAAGTTTGCTATCCAAATTTTGCTTGCCAAACTTTGCATGCCTAACTTTGCTTTCCAAACTTTGCTTGCCAAACTTTGCTTGCAGAATTTGGATGTTTGCTTCCTAGAAATCTATTCCTTATGAATGTTTTATCTGTGCACTAAGAGTGAGATAGCTGCATACACACATGTTAGGCCTACATGCTACTGTATGCTGAGGAATTTTACCAGTTGACGAATTTACCAGTTGACGAAATCCAATATAAGTAGGCCAATTGACAAAAAAAGTTGACAAGTTTACTAGCACCCATTAGGCCCCCTATTTACTATAGATGCTTTGAAAACTGTAGATTTTTATTAGCATCAACATAAACTGACTTGACACTAAGCTTTTAAACTAGGCTTATAGTTTCATTCTAAAAATTTAGTATAAATACTATATTTAGTATTTAGTATTGTACATTAGTATATTGTGTACAATATACATTCATTTGCAAAAAATCTATTCTAGGCCTATATATTTTGTTGCCTAAACTATTCAATATGTGCTATATATGCAATTTGACAAACTATTCAATTGGCATTTTTATTTTTTAATATAGGCTAAAACTATTGTGTTGAAAAGTTATAGGGGTAGGCCTAGGCCCAGGTTCCTAGCTAGGCCTATGTATGTTAAATATCACAAGACGATATATACATGGAAAGGTATGTGTGAATGTGTCAGACTGGCAGGAAACGACGTATATGAAAAGCCTAGACGTGAAAATCAAGAATTTACGAAATTTTAGGCATCCCTATTTAGTTAGACAGAGTAAGAGAGCGAGTTTCGGTCCATAAAATATCTGCAATTACCATGATTCGCATGATTGGTTGTGCTTGTGCTTGTGCAAATACTGCAGAGATCGATCGATCGGAGTTTAAGGCCGCGCCGTATAGCGCCGATCAAGTTTAACTATTTAAATATGATGTCCACAATTTTAAGCGAAAACAAGCAAAAATTGTCGAATTATTTATATACTTTCTAACCATTGGCTTGCCGTGCTGTTAAATTGTTATAAATTTATTTATCTGTAATGAACGACGACGTAAAATTTTTTGTAACCCAATTATACTTAATGTAATTTTTATCAGTTTCTTATCCTTTAAACGACGAAGCAAGGACGACTCGGTAACCAGTCGTTTTGCCCATAAACTGTTTCGGCCATGGAAATTTCGCCCCCAGACCATTTCGTCCACATACCGTTTCGCACAAACCGTTTCGGCCATGGAACGTTTCGCCTCCAATTTGGACCAGGGTTGAAATTAACAAAGTCATGAGCTGAGAGTATGCGAGATGAGGAAAAAGTGCCAGCACTGACAACCAACGATACGATTTATTATAAGCGAGGTTCAATAGTAGCCACCCCCACTCCAGGGGCTAAATTAAAGCACCAACAATCCAAATATACTAAATCTCTAAGGTTTGTATGTCCATAACGCTCTAGTCCAAATATTTCTGGCCTAATTACCTTGCCTTGTACCTTTGAAAGGAATGACTTTAAAAAACTCGTAATAATTCACAATCGTAATAAACAAAATCGCAATAACGCAATAACACAATTGTTGTGGCAACAATTCAGATCATATTTTATTACGCATTAAAACTAAAAATTAGCATTGAAAAAAGATACATGTACAGATGTATCTCTAGTTAATACATAATAGTAAATTAATACCCATGCCCAAATTGGAGGCGAAACGGTCCATGGCCGAAACGGTCTGGGGGCGAAATGCCCATGGCCGAAACGGTTTGGGGGCGAAACAACCGGAATTCATTGTCATCGAAGCTATGTAGAATGGTATGGTCGGTGTGTGTTCGAGTCGAGCTGCTTTACGTTTCTACGATATCTTGCGCTGGTGGCATGCTTAACAGTGCAGCTTGTTCATAAATAAATATTTCTAATTTTTACCGTAACATTGTCTAGGAAATGAGCGTTCGCGTCCTTGTTTACCGCATCCTTGTTATTCGTTATGCTATGTTTTGTTTAAAGCTTTTTTAATTTACTAGATAAGAATAGTTAAAGGGTTATTCAATTATTCAAGGGTATTTTCTATGGCGATTTTTATCACACTCCAAGCTGCCCAATATTGGTCAACATTTGGTTAAAAGTTTTTTCCTCTTATATATAAGAGGTTTTATCCTCTTATATACATATGAATACTTTTAAAACAGAAAATAAACTGTGCACGTCGCAAAACAGCGTCATTACAACAGACTGTATTTCAGATTTCAATAGTTGCAGGTGCCTCTTGTTTCTTGAACACAGAGTAATTATAAGATTTTTGAAAACTGAATATCAGAGGCACAACCCTTGTCTGTGTATTTAAACTTATTATATTTCTTAGGAAGGGAAAAGAGCAGAATTGAAAGGTTGTGTTAAGTTCGGATGACCCGCGTCACATTGAATGAACTAATGAGTGAGATGGAAACTCACTCATGAGTGAGATGAATATCTGCCTTAGTACGAGTATTATAGTACACACCAATGAAACTTATTGGTACAAATAGTTTAAATGAGCTAAATAGTACACTGAGGCTTACGGCAGTGAGAAACTAGGACAGACAGAGCAGATTAAAGCAACAATATACACTACATAAATTACAAAGCTTTAACCAGACTGGTCTCTATTATGTGATTTAAATTGTTATAAACTCAAGGCGCACAGCTAATGCAGAATTGATCCAGACACATATGAAATCAAAATATTTATAACTATATATGTGCGCATGCATGTGATGCAATGAACAGAAAAGACTACCTTTAATCGGTTATAAGGATCAATAGAATTTTATAGCCACAGCAAACAATGAATTAAAAATATACATTACTCGTAAACGGAAGGTTGCCAAATAGAAAAAAAACACCAAACATTTCAAGGTAAACTACTGCTAATATATAATGGATGAAACTGACTGACAGAGAGACAGCCAGAAAGACAGACAGTGAACGAAAAAGAATGGCCAAAAAATTTAAACAGACAATTTACCTCTACTCACATACTTTGTTTGATAGAGGTACTAATAGTAGTATGGTACAGCTTAATGCTTACACTGAATTGTTTTTGTTTCGTTTTAAATTGGAGAAAAAAATTAGCCAAGAAATCATTTTAATTGATATAGAAGTAATACAACTTATATATATATATGCAATATACAAGGTAACTTGCGTGAAATAAACGAAAGTGTAGTTCATTCGAAGAAGCTTCGCAGTTCGAAACAATCAAAATCCATTACTTATGAGTAGTATAGCATCTGTTTGAACCGCTCCTTAAAAAATAAGTGAAAAAAGCACAAAATTCAAACGTTATAAGCAGCAATCAACATCAAAACAAGCAGTATTTTAAGCAGGATTAAAAGTATCAGAAGAAAAGACAAAAATAATGAACAGAAATTTGGAAATTCAATTCGGACTGAAAACTGCTAATTGATGAAGTCCGGTAGTCGTGCTTCAGAATATATAGAGCAGAACAGTAGTATAAATAAAATTACAGAGACCATCAGAGACTAAACGAATTAGGCGATAGGCAAAGATGAATGATATACTTGTAGTAAGCATTGATGCATATTAGCATATTTGTTTTAATACTCTTACCAGAGAAGCCAATTCTGAAATATTTCAGTGCTTCCAGAATTTTACGGATACCCGTAAATTTAGAAAAGATAGGAATTTCTCTCCTATCCGCTTCCACTACCCCTGAATCTGCCTGTCCAACCCCTGAATCTGCCTGTCCAACCTCTGAATCTGCCTGTCAAACCTCTGAATCTGCCTGTCAAACCTCTGAATCTGCCTGTCAAACCTCTGAATCTGCCTGTCCAATCTCTGAATCTGCCTGTCAAACCCCTGAATCTGCCTGTCCAACCCCTGAATCTGCCTGTCAAACCTCTGAATCTGCCTGTCAAACCTCTGAATCTGCCTGTCAAACCTCTGAATCTGCCTGTCAAACCTCTGAATCTGCCTGCCCAATCTCTGAATCTGCCTGTCCATATCCTTACGAATGATAATCAAACAACAAATCCTAACAAAAAGCGGCGCACTTTCGACTAAACAAAAAGCCGCATTCAAGAAGCCGCCTTGCATCGCGATCCAGTGTGAGAACTTCTTAGCTAAAAAATCACACATGCCAAAAATTGCACACACACAGCGAAAGCAGAAGAGAGAGAAATCCACACACACAGGTTAGTCTATCAGCAAATTATTATTATCAAACTCATTCGTCGTCATCGTCCATAACAAACAGAACCTCAGCCTGGGTTAATCCGGCCTCTTTAAAAGTGCCTTCAACTGGCAGAACGCGCTTCGGGAAGCTGGTGCACACCGAGAAACGTTCGGGCGCCAATTTTTGCAGTTTAATAAAATAGTGCAGATACTGGATTGGCTCGCCCAGCCGGAACCGGCGCTCCAACCTGTCTGAGGCGCCCGGCAACCGGACAGACAGCTTCACTGTTGCGCCGCCGTCTTCGTCGGCTGACGGCTCGGCCGGCAGCAGGTCGCGCAGTCTGGCCAGCTCGCGCTGGCGCTCTTCTCTACGGCGCTCGTTGGCGTCCCGTTCGGCGCTGCGCTCAGCCTCTTCGGCTTGGCGCCGCTCCTCGCGCTCCCGGTCTTGGGCGAGCGCAGCCGCGTACGCCTGGGAAAGGGGGCGGAGGGGGAGGAATGGGGTAATCTCACCTAAGAATGATTAAATCTCACCTAAGAATGATTAAATCTCACCTAAGAATGATTAAATCTCACCTGAGAATGATCGAATCTTACCTGAGAATAATTAAATCTCACCTGAGAATAATCAAATCTCACACCCAAGAATGATCGAATCTCACATCCAAGAATGATCAAATCTCACACTTGAGAATGATCTAGTCCCAACTAAGAGTGATCAAATCTCACCTGAGAATAATTTAATCTCACCTGAGAATGATCAAATCTCACCTGAGAATGATCAAATCTCACCTGATAATGATCGAATCTCACATCTGAGAATGATCGAATCTCACATCCAAGAATGATCGAATCTCACATCCAAGAATGATCGAATCTCACACTTGAGAATTATTTAGTCCCACCTGAGAATGATCAAATCTCACCTGAGAATAATCGAATCTCATTCGAGAATGATCGAATCTCACATCTGAGAATGATCGAATCTCACATCCAAGAATGATCGAATCTCACATCCAAGAATGATCGAATCTCACACTTGAGAATGATCTAGTCCCACCTGAGAATGATCAAATCTCACCTGAGAATGATCAAATCTCACCTGAGAATAATCGAATCTCATCTGAGAATTATCGATTCTCACATCCAAGAATGATCGAATCTCACATTTAAGAATGATCGAATCTCACACTTGAGAATGATCTAGTCCCACCTGAGAATGATCAAATCTCACCTGAGAATGATCAAATCTCACCTGATTGGGCGAGCCAATCTAATCTCACGCAAAATGATTAAATCACACGCATGGAATTCAGTAAATCCCAAGCATGAGAACGATCAAATCTCACCTGAGAATAATCTAATCCAAGAATGATCGAATCTCACAACACAAGAAACAAAAATGAAGAGATTAGCAGGTTTCTAAAAAAGCCAACAACAAGCTAAAATGAATATGAAATTCTCAAGCCCGAACCTGATCCTGCTCTTCGATAAGCCGCCTATTCATTTCCAGACTCTGGCGGCGAGCCCTCTCCTCGGCCAGATAAGGCTCGAAATCTGTGACGGCCGCGTCTAATTCGGCTAGCAGCTGCTCCAGGCTGAGCAGGCCCTCGAATCGGGCTACGACAGTCATGCGACTTTGCTTGAGCACTATGAGCGCCAGGAATGGGTAGCCGGTCTCGCGAAGGGCCTGGCCAGTGTAGGGATGAACATTTTGATAAGATTCGATATGGCGATTAATGGGCGATTCTTATTGGCGATTAATGGGCAATTATTAATGGAAATTATGGGCCGATTCTTAATGGCGATTATGGGGCGATTCTTAATGGCGATTATGGGGCGATTCTTAATGGCGATTATGGGGCGATTCTTGATGGCGATTATGGGGCGATTCTTGATGGCGATTATGGGGCGATTCTTAATCGCGATTATGGGGTGATTCTTGATGGCGATTATGGGGCGATTCTTAATGGCGATTATGGGGCGATTCTTGATGGCGATTATGGGGCGATTCTTGATGGCGATTATGGGGCGATTCTTGATGGCGATTATGGAGCGAATCTGAATGGCGATTATGGGCGATTCTTAATGGCGATTACAGGAGAGGCGATTCTTAATGGCGATTACGGGAGGGACGATTCTTAATGGCGATTACGGGAGGGACGATTCTTAATGGCGATTACGGGAGGGACGATTCTTAATGGCGATTACGGGAGGGACGATTCTTAATGGCGATTACGGGAGGGACGATTCTTAATGGCGATTACGGGAAGGACGATTCTTAATGGCGATTACGGGAGGGACGATTCTTAATGGCGATTACGGGAGGGACGATTCTTAATGGCGATTACGTGAGGGGCGATCCCTAATGGCGATTAAGGAGAGGCGATTCTTAATGGCGATTACAGAAGGCGCGACTCATTACACTCACCTGCGACACTCGAGCCCCCTCCGGACTGCTAATTGAGCACATCCAGAAATTGATGCCCGAGGCTTGCAAAAATGCGCTGAAAACTTCGCTAACTAGCACTTGACGACAGAACTGGTCGGTGTCCTGGTGGCTCTCGGCGTGGAGATAAACTAGAAGGAAGCGCAGCTCATTTCTGGCAGCGTCAAGTGCCTGAAATCATGGATTGTATAAGTTGCACTGATTATTAATGTTAGTCACTTTACGATCGTAAACGTATTTGCTTCTTGATTCAAAGAAACAAACTTGGTTGCCTCTCGATTCTAAGAAACAAACTTGGTTGCTTCCCAATTCTAAGAAACAAACTTGGTTGCTTCTTGATTCAAAGAAACAAACTTGGTTGCTTCTTGATTCAAAGAAACAAACTTGGTTGCTTCTTGATTCTAAGAAATAAACTTGGTTGCCTCTCGATTCTAAGAAACAAACTTGGTTGCTTCTTGATTCTAAGAAATAAACTTGGTTGCTTCTTGATTCAAAGAAACAAACTTGGTTGCTTCTCAATTCAAAGAAACAAACTTGGTTGCTTCTTGATTCAAAGAAACAAACTTGGTTGCTTCTTGATTCAAAGAAACAAACTTGGTTGCTTCTCAATTCAAAGAAACAAACTTGGTTGCTTCTTGATTCAAAGAAACAAACTTGGTTGCTTCTTGATTCAAAGAAACAAACTTGGTTGCTTCTCAATTCAAAGAAACAAACTTGGTTGCTTCCCAATTCTAAGAAACAAACTTGGTTGCTTCTCAATTCTAAGAAACAAACTTGGTTGCTTCTCAATTCTAAGAAACAAACTTGGTTGCTTCTCAATTCTAAGAAACAAACATGGTTGCTTCTCAATTCTAAGAAACAAACTTGGTTGCTTCTCAATTCTAAGAAACAAACTTGGTTGCTTCTCAATTCTAAGAAACAAACTTGGTTGCTTCTCAATTCTAAGAAACAAACTTGGTTGCTTCCCAATTCTAAGAAACAAATTTGGTTGCTTCCCAATTCTAAGAAACAAACGTGGCTGTTTTTTAATTCTAAGAAACAAACTTGGTTGCCTCCCAATTCTAAGAAAAAAACTTGGTTGCTTCCCAATTCTAAGAAACAAATTTGGTTGCTTCCCAATTCTAAGAAACAAACGTGGCTGTTTTTTAATTCTAAGAAACAAACTTGGTTGCTTCCCAATTCTAAGAAACAAACTTGGTTGCTTCCCAATTCTAAGAAACAAACTTGGTTGCTTATCGAATCCCAGTTCTTAAAATCAAACGCACCTGACTGTAAGAGCACACTCGAACGACGGGATGCTGCTCGCCGTACAGCTGCTCAAACTGCTCCAAGAACTGTCGGACATCGCCAACTGGATCCACCACTGGCCGGCGCGGGGCTGCAGCCACAGCGGCAGGGCGCAGAATGGACAATACAAAGCGCAACAAAGACCCAACAGAGTGGCTAAAGAATCGGAATGGAAGCATAACGATACTCTCAATCCAGCGGAACCAGCCCACCGGAGCCTGTTGCGGCCTGTGCTGACCGCTGCCCGGTCCGGCTGCGGTCACTAGACGGGCCCGAGAGTCCGACGCTAGCAGTGGAGGCGGCGCCGGCGCTGGCGCCACCGATCGGCGCTGATAAACTATAGAAGAAGCGCCGGCGCTGGAGGAATTTGAGGAAGAAGAATTATGTTGCTGCTGCTGCTGCCGCTGCTGCTGCAAGTTACCAACGCTACCGCCGAATAAGCGATCAGTAGCTTGCATCAGATCCCAATCGACCTCTTCCAGTTGACGACGACATTGCGGCAGCTCTAAGCCGGATATCTGCTGATAATGCAGCAGAGTCTCAGTTTGCGACATCGATAATTGTTCCTCGTAGTCGTTTTCTTCTTTTTCTGCTTCGTCGGAATCTTCCGAACTGCTAGCTAATTCGTCATTGTTTTGCTGCTGCTGCTGCTGCTGCTGCCCATTCTCTTCTGCGTCATTTAAATCATCCTGGTCGCTATTTGTTTGGGCATTATTGCAATTTTTCTTGGCTGCATCTTCTTTTAATTCCGAGCTTCTGGCGGCATTCGATGTTGCCGATAAATTCACTTCTTCGTCTGACATTGATTGGCTCTGCGCAGGCTTAGGTAAGATTAATAGACGGCCGCAGTAGTTTCAGGTCAATAACGAAAATAATGCGACACTGTGAACTGTGGCAGAAATATGTAGAAAAAATTTGTGTACCAAACAGATCGACCAGCCTACTCAACAGATCCCATTGCCTAGCAACAGATCCCATTGCCTAGCAACAGATCCCATTGCCTAGCAACAGATGCCACTGCCTAGCAACAGATGCCACTGCCTAGCAACAGATGCCACTGCCTAGCAACAGATCCCACTGCCTAGCAACAGATCCTACTGCCTAGCAACAGGTGCCACTGCCTAGCAACAGATCATATTGCCTAGCAACAGATCCTGCTGCCTACCAACAGATGCCACTGCCTAGCAACAGATACCCCTGCTTACGTAACAGATCTCACTGCCTAGCAACAGATCCTACTGCCTAGCAACAGATCCCACTGCCTAGCAACAGATCCCACTGCCTAGCAACAGATCCCACTGCCTAGCAACAGACCCCACTACCTAGCAACAGATCCTACGGCCCAGCAACAGATCCCACTGCCTAGCAAAAGACCCCACTACCTAGCAACAGATGCCACTGCCTAGCAACAGATCCCACTGCCTAGCAACAGATCCCACTGCCTAGCAACAGACCCCACTACCTAGCAACAGATCCTACGGCCCAGCAACAGATCCCACTGCCTAGCAAAAGACCCCACTACCTAGCAACAGATCCCACTGTTTAGCAACAAATCCTACTGTCTAGCAACAGATTCTATTGCCTAGTAACAGATATCACTGTCTAGCAACAGATACCCCTGATTAACCAACACTATACCAACAAATTTGATCCACTGTATACATGCCATCTACTAAACTACACAGAGTACACCTTAACACTTTAATTATTCAAAAAAGGTTAAAAAATAACAGACACTAACAGCCTCCTTCAGTAAGAGCGAAAATAAACTATTATAGAAAATATTAAACCAATTTTCAATTTACTAATTCTTCTAATTTAGCACTTATGTATTCTAACAATTAACGAGTCATTGAACTAAGGAAATAATTATTAACGACAAACTATATTGGGCGCAAAGATGTTATTATTGGTATTACACAAACTATTTAACTAAATACAGTTACAATATCAAAAACCTAACTTCTAAAACTTTTAAGTATCCATGGTAGGAAGACATTTCTTTAGAAAATCATTCTCACTGGTGGCCAAAATCGCACTTTATTTGAAGATGGATTATATTCTATACTTCAAATTAGCAATAATAATATCAGATAGACTAACACAGGAATGCTCTGTGTAATGATTGATGCCCAATTTAGTTAATAACTTAAAACAAAAATGTTTAAATAATCAAACGCCAACAAACCCTGCAAGTTAAATTTTTAACATAAAAATGCAACTATTTACTACTTTAGAGTACTATATATGCTAGAAATCGTAACGAATAACTTTAAAGAGCAACTAACAAACGACAGTAGGAAAAAGCCTAGAAATGATTAGCACTATATTACCTAGGCATTAGCCTAGGCACCAGAGCTTTCTGATAAGCCAATAAGTCTGGCTGAGCCAAAACCAGTTCGTACAGAATCTCGCAGCCAATCTCGTGCTTACAGGCCAGTGCAAAGGTGACCAGACCGCAGGCTAGGCAGTCTAGGCCGGTTGGCTGAGCACTATTGAGCAGGTGACCAGTTGTTTGCTCTTTGGCTAGCAGGCCTAGAGATGAGAATAACCAGCTGGCCTCTTCGCTTGCCTGCGGATGTTGCAGGAGTTTGGATTACCTAGTTTACCTAGATATCAAGTAATGCACCACCACACATATAGTCTGACAATTTGAGTCTGACAATCGGACAGTCAGATAATCTGACAGACTGACATTCTGACAGGCTGACAGACTGACAGTCTAAAAATCTGACATATTGACAATTTTCTGTGCTATACACATAGCATAGGATCAGCTGAGGATATAAACGAGGTCAACTGTACGTTCGTAAACAATAGGAGAACAGAGAAGAAAAATAGGTCTACTTAAAAGGGGCAACTATTGACTAAAAGTCAATCGAAGACAAGAGAGGTCAATCGAGACGGAGGACAAGCGAGGTCAATCGAGACGGAGGACAAGTGGTCAATCGAGATGGAGGACAAGAGAGGTCAATCGAGACGGAGGACAAGTGGTCAATCGAGACGGAGGACAAGTGGTCAATCGAGACGGAGGACAAGAGAGGTCAATCGAGACGGAGGACAAGTGGTCAATCGAGACGGAGGACAAGAGAGGTCAATCGAGACGGAGGATAAGTGGTCAATCGAGACGGAGGACAAGAGAGGTCGATCGAGACGGAGGACAAAAGAGCTCAGCCAAGGGCAAGAGAGGTCAGCCGAGGACAAGAGAGGTCAACCGAGGACAAAAAAGGTCAGCTGAGGACAATAGAGGTCAGCCGAGGACAAGAGAGGTCAGTCAAGGACAAGAGGTCAGCCGTGGACAAAAGAGGTCAGCCGAGGACAGAGGCTCGCAACAAGAAACGAACGAAGGAAAGAATGTCAAACACGGAACAGCAGATGTCAAGATTGATATAAAATACATTGACAAAAAAGGTCACACCTGTTGATTTTTTAGCCATCCGACGGCGTCTAAACGGGCTCGAACTCGGGACCTTGCCTGGCCGGGAAGCAGCCAAGCGAGTGGCCTAACCATACCGGATGCGTAGCGAGGTTTAGTAATATTAGAATAGGTTGAATCCAGTATCCAGGTCAGGTGATCTATCAGACAAGATATCGATGAGCTGAATGCGCTGATATAGGACTGAACAGTAGCCATAAGGACTTTAGACTGGCCCTGCGCCTCTCCATCGGGACCCTGGCCGCCGCCGCCGGTAGAGGCGCCCGGCAGCGGACTTTGAAGGCCACGACTGCGCTGATAATGATCGCAAATGCAGGCAAAGTCGGTCATTAGTTGGCCTTCGTGGTGAATTACTGGCGATAAGCCTGCGAAGCATTCGTGATGTGTGATAAATTGTGACTAACGGCTAAAAACTTGATGTTCGCGAAGAGGTGTCAGCAAATGTCGAGAGGGTGTCAGCAAATCAGAAATCCGAAAGTGGTTCAGCCAATAAGGAACTAGAAGCGATTTCAGCCAATCAGGGGCTGACTAGATGAGTTTCAGCTAAATCAGAGGCTGACTAGATAAGTTTCAGCCAATCAGAGGCTGACTAGATGAGTTACAGCCAATCAGAGGCTGACTAGACGAGTTTCAGCCAATCAGGGGTTGACTAAATGAGTTTCAGCCAATCAGGGCTGACTATGAGTTTCAGCCAATCAGGGGCTGACTAGATGAGTTTCAGCCAATCAGGGGTTGACTAGATGAGTTTCAGCCAATCAGGGGCTGACTAGATGAGTTACAGCCAATCAGGGGCTGACTAGATGAGTTACAGCCAATCAGGGGCTGACTAGACGAGTTTCAGCCAATCAGGGGTTGACTAAATGAGTTTCAGCCAATCAGGGCTGACTATGAGTTTCAGCCAATCAGGGGCTGACTAGATGAGTTTCAGCCAATCAGGGGTTGACTAGATGAGTTTCAGCCAATCAGGGGCTGACTAGATGAGTTACAGCCAATCAGGGGCTGACTAGATGAGTTACAGCCAATCAGGGGCTGACTAGATGAGTTTCAGCCAATCAGAGGCTGACTAGATAAGTTACAGCCAATCAGGGCTGACTATGAATTTCAGCCAATCAGGGGCTGACTAGATGAGTTTCAGCCAATCAGAGGCTGACTAGATGAGTTACAGCCAACCAGGGGCTGACTAGATAAGTTTCAGCCAATCAGAGGCTGACTAGATGAGTTTCAGTCAATCAGGGGCTGACTAGATGGGTTTCAGTCAATCAGGGGCTGACTAGATGAGTTACAGCCAATAAGGGGCTGACTAGATGAGTTTCAGCCAATCAGAGGCTGACTAGATAAGTTACAGCCAATAAGGGGTTGACTAGATGAGTTTCAGCCAATCAGGGGCTGACTAGATGAGTTACAGCCAATCAGGGGCTGACTAGATGAGTTACAGCCAATCAGGGCTGACTATGAATTTCAGCCAATCAGGGGCTGACTAGATGAGTTTCAGCCAATCAGAGGCTGACTAGATGAGTTACAGCCAACCAGGGGCTGACTAGATAAGTTTCAGCCAATCAGAGGCTGACTAGATGAGTTTCAGTCAATCAGGGGCTGACTAGATGGGTTTCAGTCAATCAGGGGCTGACTAGATGAGTTACAGCCAATAAGGGGCTGACTAGATGAGTTTCAGCCAATCAGAGGCTGACTAGATAAGTTACAGCCAATAAGGGGCTGACTAGATGAGTTACAGCCAATAAGGGGCTGACTAGATGGGTTTCAGTCAATCAGGGGCTGACTAGATCGGTTTCAGTCAATCAGGGGCTGACTAGATGAGTTTCAGCCAATCAACGGCTGACTAGATGGGTTTCAGCTAATCAGGGGTTGACTCGATGGGTTTCAGCCAATCAAGGGTTGACTAGATGGGTTTCAGCCAATCAAAGGCTGACTAGATAAGTTTCAGCCAATCAGGGGCTGACTAGATGGGTTTCAGCCAATCAGGGATTGCCCTCACCGGTAGGCGAAACCCATTCGCAGTTGCGAAGCCTGGATTCCGTGAAGGCAATGCCGTACCGATGCAAAAGCAGCCGCAAGCACTCGGCAAACAGTCGCTCCGATGGCAGATCGGCCTCTTCTAGAAGCAGATTTATAGATGATAAATTTAACACAAAAAGTAAATTGCAAAATGTAGCCATAAAATCAATAATTTTACCTGTTGTTAGCAACAGGGTTGCCTCATCTTTGGTAGCCATGGAAACCAGGGTAGCTAGAAAGAATGATACAAAAAATTTAATTGGAGGTTTTGTAAACTCGGCTAAGGTTTCTTCTGTCCTAGTTTCAGTAGTCGAGCTAGGACATTTGCCCTAATAGTTTGACAAAATAATAAAAAGGAACGCTAATTTCGAAAAAGACCCAGAAAGAACACAATTTTATGTCGATGATTTAATTAAAACACACAGACACACAAAATCAGTCCTATATTCACGTGCGTATTGACATAAGACAAAAGTACGTATTGAATAAATTGAGTTAACTATTCTATACATAACAAATAAATTTAATTATTTTGATAAATTAGAGAATTATGACTACCGCCCAATTTGACATATTTTTGCTTAGATTTAACGTGATAGGGAATTTAAATAAAAAGCAATATTTCATTACACTGAAATATATATTATAGAGACAGCGTAGCTAAAAGTACAATTAGGCAACATTGCAGCACCATAACTTTTTTGCATATGAAATATAACAGTGCATCTGCATAGCGTTGTCTAAGTATACGCAATGAATTCAATATTTTTGTCTTTTACAAAACTGTGCACCTACAAGTTCTCAACTCTACATATCGGCACATTGTAGACAATTAATAGAATTAGTGAGATATTAAACGTTTAGTAGACCAACAGATGCTAAAATAACTAGATACGTCACTCGCAAAACTGCGCTTAGGTAGTCTTTTCAGGAAATAAAATTATTTTTAAAAACTACTTTAAGACAGTGTGCATGGCGTGTGAGAGAGAAAAGGGAAGCCTCGCCAGCCAGGCCGATAAACAGTTTGGCTTTCTTGTTGCCCGTTTGTGTCTGACTTTGACCTCTCTCTCCTTACTACTCTCTCATTGGCTGAGTTACTGGACCTGCCCCCTAGGCTGAGTTTCGTCTGTCTGACTTTGACCCTCTTTCCTTACTGCTCTCTCATTGGCTGAGCTAGACTGGACCTGCCCGCTAGGCTGAGTTTCGTCTGTCTAACTTTAACCTCTCTCCTTACTGCTCTCTTATTGGCTGAGCTAGATTGGACCTGCCCTAGGCTAAGTTTCATCTAACTTTAACCTCTCTCCTTACTGCTCTCTTATTGGCTGAGCTAGATTGGACCTGCCCTAGGCTAAGTTTCATCTAACTTTAACCTCTCTCCTCACTGCTCTCTCATTGACTGAGCTACAATAGATTAACTGCCCCCCTGGCCCTAGGCTGAGTTTCTTCTGTCTAACTTTGACCTCTCTCCTCGCTGCTCTCTCATTGGCTGAGCTAGATTAGGCCTGCCCCTAGGCTAAGTTTTGTCCGTCTTGCATTCACTTGTGTACATTGAGTTGTTCATTTTGTTGTTCATTCTGAATTCCTATTATTATGCCTCTAATGCCACATACCCCGAGGTAGGAAAGGAAATTTTAGCTGCCACATTCATCAAATTAAAGCGACACTGTGCAGAAAAAACTACAGAAAACAGAGTAAAGTGACAATGGCGAGTGACATCTAGGCATTCTAGTATCTGTAAGCAAACCTAATATTATAACAGTAAGTATGGAAAGATTATTAGTGTCAATTATTATATATTAATTTTCATTTATTAGGCTTAATAGCTAGTTAAAGATAACAGAATTTTTGTCAAACTTCACTGTTGAAAAAATCAAACATGATCGATGCACTATGCAATTATGGTTACAATCAAAGAAAACTTGTCATCTGTGTCATTAAATACAAGTAATTTTTACGATTTGTACGAAAACTTTACGTATATTATATATAAGTTTCACATTTGCATGTATAGAATGAACACAATCAGTTCGAAATCAGTCAGACAACTTTGGGCTGCAAGAAAAAATTGTGTGAGCAAATTGATTTTGTTGTTTAAAAAACTGACACATTGTCACATATAGAATAATAGAGTACAAAATAGTGGGTTTTTTGGGGATACACTGGGACTAAGGGCACAGCTTTTGTTTTTTAAACTAATGTATCGTTTGATTATAATTCATTATAAGCAACCATTAATAGGTCGTTTTCTATTATAGAACTCTGGCGATTTAAAGTGGATTTAACCATTGTCTAGACATATCTGTAGATATTGATCCATAGACAATTAAATAGATATTCATCTATAGACAATTCAATAAAATTTAGACAGGGGAAACAGAGTCACTAGCTAGTATCCTGGGCACTTTGACACGCTTTTGAACTATATATATATAGTAAAATATAGATCATCTATGGCGGCCACACAGATGTATATAGGACAGGAATACATACAAAGTGTATTGAAATATGCATTATCCAATATTAATATAGTTGATTAGCTAGATCAACTCAACCGCTGTACTGCTGAGCCTTTTTTGCCTCCATAACGTCCAGAATCAGCTTGACGAATACGGCAGTTTCCTCCTGCATCGATTCCAGCGTCTCGGGCCGGTCGCAGCCGGACAGGAAGCTGTGCTTCAGCAGCTGATTGAAGCGCCATCGTTCGCTTGGGTTTTTGACAAGGCATTTGCCTGGAATCAAAGCGAGATTGGTCCTTGGTATGTCCCAGATCCTTCAGCAGACACCCTCCGATCCTTCAGCAGACACCCTCCGATCCTTCAGCAGACACCCTCCGATCCTTCAGCAGACACCCTCCAATCCTTCAGCAGACACCCCAATACCTCAGCAGACACCCCAATACTTCAGCAGAAACCCTTAAATTCTTCAGCAGACACCCCAATACTCCAACAGACACTCCAATACCTCAACAGACACCCCAATACCTCAGCAGACACCCCAATACTTCAGCAGAAACCCCAATACTCCAACAGACACCCCAATACCTCAACAGACACCATAATACCTTAACAGACACCCAAATACTCCAACAGACACCCCAATACCTCAACAGACACCACAATACCTCAACAGACACCCCAATAACTCAACAGACACCTCAATACCTCAGCAGACACCCCAATACTTTAGCAGAGGTGTACATACACACAAGCCTCTGAACGCTCACCAACAAAGTCTCGCAGTTCAGGATCAAATCGGGGATCGTCATCCCGCAGCTTCGGTGTCGGCCCATTTAAAATGTCGTTAATCTGTTGAAAAGGCGTCTTCCAGTGCTCGTAAGGATACTTGCCGTTAGCCAATTCGACCATAGTGATTCCGAAACTCCACACGTCGCTAACAGACGTATAACCGCGAGAGCCGTCACGTTTCACATCGATTCGCTCAGGAGCCAGGTACTGCTGGGAGCCAATCTCTGACCGGGCAAAACTATTCACTAACTGGCCGGCAATGCCGAAGTCGCACATTTTAAACTGGCCCCGCCTATTAGTCAATATGTTGCTAGGCTTCACGTCGCGGTGTATGATTTTAATTTGATACATATAGTCTAGAGCGCTTAGAACAGAATAAGCTACATGTTTGAGCACGTTGCCAGGTATGGGTTTGTTAACGTCGGCTAGATGAGCAGTCTTGTACATTCGATCTAATGATAAGTCCATTAGTTCCATCAGGATCATCAGGTCGCCTTCGCGAAACAGAGCCCCATAGAAGAACACGGCGTACGGACAGTTGGTAGTGCGCTGCTGTACATTAATCTCGCGAATGTGACGCTCGTTCTCTTTAGTGTCAAACGAATGCCGCACACGCTTGAGAGCGAATAGACAGTTGGTGTTCTTGTGCCGGACTTTCTCTACTACTCCGTATTGGCCCTGGCAATTGTGGGATTAATAATTCGATGGGGATTAAAGTGCTTCAGGTTGGCAGAATTTCGTTGCTCTGCAAATATATGTTGTCTGTTATAATAGATAGTGTCTACCATAATGTGTCTCTAATTAGATACCAAAGTGTCTTTTTAGATAGACTGAGTTGTGTCTGACATTGAGGATAATAATGTGTCTTTCTAGATAGACTGAGTTGTGTCTGACATTGAGGATAATAATGTGTCTTTTTAGATAGACTGAGTTGTGTCTGACATTGAGGATAATAATGTGTCTTTTTAGATAGACTGAGTTGTGTCTGACATTGAGGATAATAATGTGTCTTTTTAGATAGACTGAGTTGTGTCCGACATTGAGGACAACAATGTGTCTTTTTAGATAGACTGAGTTGTGTCCAACATTGAGGACAACAATGTGTCTTTTTAGATAGACTGAGTTGTGTTCGACATTGAGGATAATAATGTGTCTTTTTAGATAGACTGAGTTGTGTCCAACATTGAGGATAATAATGTGTCTTTTTAGATAGACTGAGTTGTGTCTGACATTGAGGATAATAATGTGTCTTTTTAGATAGACTGAGTTGTGTCTGACATTGAGGATAATAATGTGTCTTTTTAGTTAGACTGAGTTGTGTCTGACATTGAGGATAATAATGTGTCTTTTTAGATAGACTGAGTTGTGTCTGACATTGAGGATAATAATGTGTCTTTTTAGATAGACTGAGTTGTGTCTGACATTGAGGATAATAATGTGTCTTTTTAGATAGACTGAGTTGTGTCTGACATTGAGGATAATAATGTGTCTTTTTAGTTAGACTGAGTTGTGTCTGACATTGAGGATAATAATGTGTCTTTTTAGATAGACTGAGTTGTGTCCAACATTGAGGATAATAATGTGTCTTTTTAGATAGACTGAGTTGTGTCTGACATTGAGGATAATAATGTGTCTTTTTAGATAGACTGAGTTGTGTCTGACATTGAGGATAATAATGTGTCTTTTTAGATAGACTGAGTTGTGTCCGACATTGAGGACAACAATGTGTCTTTTTAGATAGACTGAGTTGTGTCCAACATTGAGGACAACAATGTGTCTTTTAGATAGACTGAGTTGTGTTCGACATTGAGGATAATAATGTGTCTTTTTAGATAGACTGAGTTGTGTCCAACATTGAGGATAATAATGTGTCTTTTTAGATAGACTGAGTTGTGTCTGACATTGAGGATAATAATGTGTCTTTTTAGATAGACTGAGTTGTGTCTGACATTGAGGATAATAATGTGTCTTTTTAGATAGACTGAGTTGTGTCTGACATTGAGGATAATAATGTGTCTTTTTAGATAGACTGAGTTGTGTCCGACATTGAGGACAACAATGTGTCTTTTTAGATAGACTGAGTTGTGTTCGACATTGAGGATAATAATGTGTCTTTTTAGATAGACTGAGTTGTGTCCAACATTGAGGATAATAATGTGTCTTTTTAGATAGACTGAGTTGTGTCTGACATTGAGGATAATAATGTGTCTTTTTAGATAGACTGAGTTGTGTCTGACATTGAGGATAATAATGTGTCTTTTTAGATAGACTGAGTTGTGTCCGACATTGAGGACAACAATGTGTCTTTTTAGATAGACTGAGTTGTGTCCAACATTGAGGACAACAATGTGTCTTTTTAGATAGACTGAGTTGTGTTCGACATTGAGGATAATAATGTGTCTTTTTAGATAGACTGAGTTGTGTCCAACATTGAGGATAATAATGTGTCTTTTTAGATAGACTGAGTTGTGTCTGACATTGAGGATAATAATGTGTCTTTTTAGATAGACTGAGTTGTGTCTGACATTGAGGATAATAATGTGTCTTTTTAGTTAGACTGAGTTGTGTCTGACATTGAGGATAATAATGTGTCTTTTTAGATAGACTGAGTTGTGTCCAACATTGAGGATAATAATGTGTCTTTTTAGATAGACTGAGTTGTGTCTGACATTGAGGATAATAATGTGTCTTTTTAGATAGACTGAGTTGTGTCCGACATTGATGATAATAATGTGTCTTTTTAGTTAGACTGAGTTGTGTCTGACATTGAGGATAATAATGTGTCTTTTTAGATAGACTGAGTTGTGTCTGACATTGAGGATAATAATGTGTCTTTTTAGATAGACTGAGTTGTGTCTGACATTGAGGATAATAATGTGTCTTTTTAGTTAGACTGAGTTGTGTCTGACATTGAGGACAACAATGTGTCTTTTTAGATAGACTGAGTTGTGTTCGACATTGAGGATAATAATGTGTCTTTTTAGATAGACTGAGTTGTGTCCAACATTGAGGATAATAATGTGTCTTTTTAGATAGACTGAGTTGTGTCTGACATTGAGGATAATAATGTGTCTTTTTAGATAGACTGAGTTGTGTCTGACATTGAGGATAATAATGTGTCTTTTTAGTTAGACTGAGTTGTGTCTGACATTGAGGATAATAATGTGTCTTTTTAGATAGACTGAGTTGTGTCCAACATTGAGGACAACAATGTGTCTTTTTAGATAGACTGAGTTGTGTTCGACATTGAGGATAATAATGTGTCTTTTTAGATAGACTGAGTTGTGTCCAACATTGAGGATAATAATGTGTCTTTTTAGATAGACTGAGTTGTGTCTGACATTGAGGATAATAATGTGTCTTTTTAGATAGACTGAGTTGTGTCTGACATTGAGGATAATAATGTGTCTTTTTAGTTAGACTGAGTTGTGTCTGACATTGAGGATAATAATGTGTCTTTTTAGATAGACTGAGTTGTGTCCAACATTGAGGATAATAATGTGTCTTTTTAGATAGACTGAGTTGTGTCTGACATTGAGGATAATAATGTGTCCTTTTAGTTAGACTGAGTCGTGTTCGAGATTGAGGATAATAATGAGCCCTGGTTCAAAGTGTTTATAACGATTTGTCCCTTTGAGCTAGTTCAATAGTTGTCTATCATGTGTCTTAATAAAGCCCAAAAACATAAAAACATAAGCACTGACCTGCCCGAGCTTGTCAATCACTTCTAAATCGTTGACGTGAACTTCGACATCTTCCCCAGACAGGCGAATGGTTGTCTTCTCGGTCAGTGGCTGATCATTAGCAATGGGTATTGGCAGGGGCTGCGGCTGCTCCACCGGCAGAGGTATTTTTGGTCTACGCCGGGTTTTACCAGCGGAGGATGCGTCGCGCTTGTCGTCGCCGCAGTCGGCCATGCCTGCAACTTAATTAATTAAATAATTATTAGACTAACATAGATCTTTATCACAGAATTATATTCAACACTAAGTTCTCTAGCGGGAATAGGACCTGGCAAAAATGCCATGCTGGGATAAAAAGTGAAGTCGAGGGGGTTGTACCCAAGTGGTTAGAGCGTCGGTCTCACGATTTGAAGGTCGGGGGTTCGATTCCCGATCCTACTCGAAACAATTTGTGTCCTTAAGCAAGATAACTAACTCTACATTGCTTGAGTCACCCAGCTGTGATATGGGTGCTAGTATTAGTTAGGGTAATTGAAGGTGTGTATGGCAGCCCCCAAGTCCTTGGACTAAACTATTGTATGCAATAGCTGCAGCTGAGCTATCAGCTATAATTTTTATTCCACTTGGGGAACTACTTTAGTGCTCCTACAATAAATTTAAATAGAAAATCTTTGATAAAGGTTCAATTTTTTGCAGAGGATAAAGTATCAGCTAGTGACTCAAGAAGATAGAGACATAATAGAAGTTCTAGCAAAATCCATCAAAAAACTACACAATCATTTAAACTAAATTCAACACTCTTGACATATGAGATTAATAATAAAATAGGAATAATTTTAATAAATGATTAGTTGTTAAAATTTATTTAAAACTAGAGGTTTTTCAAGTATCAGAATACTAAAGTGTATACTAATGTTGGACCTATTGTATATGCCTATTTTAGAGGCAGGGGGGGTTGTGTGCACCCTGGCGCACTTTAAGCGACATAGGCACACAACCGGCGAGAGGCATTACTGCCCATTCCGCCGACTCACCTGGGCAGGCATACAAGCGCGCGGATACGTACACAGGCACACACTCACACAGGAGTGTACAGCGGCCCTAACTTTATATTATCATTAGGCATGTACACTTCACTGCGCCTTGGGGGTTGGCTCTCAAGGCCGTTAATTGCATGAGCAGAGCCAAGCCAAGATTCCAATTCAGCCCCAAATTAATGTGACTGCACTTGGAATTGAGCCTGGGTTGCTGGCACACCAGAGCAGCTGCACTACTGCTGGGCTACGGCCCCCCCCCTACTGTATATGCCTAGTATATGGCTAAAATTCTTTTCAAAGGGCAAAAATATGCCAGAATTTTTTTTAGTGTAAAGGCCACTTTCTTGACTATGATAATGATTAAATGACTGATTAACTATAAAATTTAAAATATTATAAGCATAAGCATTGAAATCTTAGGTTCTTAGGGTCTTAGATAATATCTGGGGGGTGCTTGCTATCTGCAGGATGCTTCTATCTGGGGGATGCTTGTTATCTGCGGATGCTTGCTATCTGGGGTGATGCTTGCTATGAGCATTAGAGGATGCTTGCTATCTGTGGTTGTTTACTTTTGGAGGGGGGTGCTTGCTGTCTTGGTAATATTTTCTATTTAGGAGAAGCTATATTTTGTTGGTTAATGGTTGTCTGTTTGTTAATTTTAGAGAAAAAGTGATTTTTTCACTTTTTAAACATCTTTGTCTGTGACAATTTTATCCGAATACAAGCTAAGGTGATTTTTAAAAGTGAAGAAGGAATTAGTGTTTAAGAAAATGTGCTTTTTCATTGTTTTCCGTGAACTATTTTTGCTCCTTTCTTATTGGGTGCCCCGAAGGGGGGCCGCGCTAGATTGCTAGTCTCATCTAAAGCTAAGTGGATTGATTGACTGGCTGGGTTTAACATGTATCTCCTTCTAGATGGCTGGCAACTCAAATGCAGGACTTTTATATATCAATGCAGAATTATTCTATGCAACAAATAGGCTATTTAGGAAAAACTTTTTGTAACCTTCTTTGGCCACTTTTTCTGCTCTGAACAGAAAATTTGCATCAATTTTGAGTGATTGTGCCACAACTTCTTTTTATCTAAGCGGTGCATTATGTCTCCAGTGGAGGGGTGGCGGGATTTTCAGTGGCTGCATGTGTACATTCTGACCCTGGCTAACTGGCGGACTGTAAAGACAATTGCTAAATTTATAAATTTCACTCAACAGCACATTGACTAACAGTGCATATTTTGTGGGGTGGTAGGCAAGAAGCCCAATGATACGGCTATTGTGTTGAGATTCAATTGCTTTTTTATTGGCATCTTCAATAGTGTCAGCCCTGTGTATTAGCTATGCAATGAAATTCATGAATAAACTTGTGAGCCTCTTATTGTAGGCTTGCAAGTGAATGTATACTCAATGCTTCAATATGCTTTATAAATTAGGAAATTTCAAACGCTGACTGTTCCTTGAGTTTTAAACTTTGAGAGGAGAGACCTATATTGCTAGAATGATCCTGCAACTCTGAGTTTGAAGATATAAGTTGTTTGCTTTAAAAATGAAAACACAAAGCACATCATTTTAAATACTATTTCTATATTTTTAACTTTTTTCAAAGATTGTACTCATTTTTTTGTGAGATGTAATAGATAAATGTGAGGGGGGTCAACTTCTATCTATAACTGCCATTGTGCACTGGAAGGGGGTTGGTTACTGTATATTGGAAGGTTGATTTAGATTGTGTAACCACTTTGTTAACTTTTACTAAGACTAATACTGACTAACAGAGAAATAAATATGCTATGAATTGGTTCAATTTTTTATATTGGCACCTTTTAACAGGCAGCTCTATGTATCTTTAACCTTAACCCTAACTCTAACTCTAACTACTGATTTCAATTTAAATTTATTAGTATTGATTAAGAGAGATAAATTAACAAAATTTAACAATAGATATTGTTAGATCTCATTTAACAAAGGAGATTTTGATAGTGTTCTACTTTACAGAAGGGATTTCTGTTTCACAGATAGGATTTTGATAAAGTTCTGTTTCTCAGAGAGGATTTCTTCTTTGCGGAGACTATTTCAAAGATAGGATTCTACTCATAAGATACAGCTAATGGATTTCAGGGAATGGAATTCTGGCAATAGGAGTTCTAACCTCATCTTTTCCAATGGAGAAGTTGGCCTTGTATAAAATAAGAATACCATTAAAGATAAAAAACAAATTGCTAAAATTATATTTTATGGCTAAGTAAAAGCTAGGCATTTCTATCATTTCTATTAGAATTTTATTGTATACATTTGGTTTAGAAAGATTCTATGCATTAGGTTCTAACATATTTTCTTATCTATACTCAATATGATCTAGAGTATGGCTTGGCTAATATTATTAGGATATTTTATTAAGTTTTTTAGGAAGAGCAAAAAAACTATTTATATAGCATATACATATGTAACACCTTGATTTATACTAGCCATCTAGTATAAACCGTGGGGGCAACCTTGGGATTTACTTGGCCATTTCTATTGGCAATACACACATGTAAATTACTATTGGATAGAATAGTAGTCACGTGACTGCTCTCAGACAATAGCAACTTATATGTATACAAGCTGTTGAAACCCGCGGATTTTGAACCCGGGGAACTCCATTCCCCAGAATTATTTTTGCATGTAATCTAAAATCTGAGGTCAAACTCAAACAAAAACTTGTTAATAGTTAGGATGGAGTTAAACATAAAATAGAGTATAAATTCGTGTAAAATTAGGATTTGAAGCAAACATTGATATTGTTGGCTGGGGTGCTGCGCAGAATGTCAGGCAAACTCTGGCCTCTACCTCTGCCTCTCCCTATGTACTTTGCATCCTTTAAAACTTCCATCTTCTTTTCTGTTTCCTATCTTCTCTCACGTCTCTCGTCTCCTCTTTTTCTCCTCTTATCTCTTCTTTCTTCTCTTTTCTGTCCTCTCTCCTCTCTCCCCTCTTCTCTCGTCTCTTCCCCCTCTTCTCTTGTCTCTTCCCTCTCCCCACTATTCTTTTCTCTCACCTCCCTTCTCTCTCGTCTTCGCTCTCTTATATCTCATTTCTCTTCTTTTATCTTCTCTCTCTCTTATCTTTTCTCATTTCTCTCTTCTCTCTCTCCTCTCTTCTCTCTGCTCTCTCCTGTCCTATCTCTCTTCTCTCTAATCTCTCCTCTCTTTCCTCTCCTCTCTCGTCCTTTTCACCAATTTCCCCTGTCCTCTCAATTCTCTCCCTTCCCCTCCTCTCTCCTCACTCACTTCTCATCTCTCCCTTGTCCCCACATCTCATCTCTTATTTCTTATCTCTCCTCTCTTCTCTCTACTCTCCCATCTCTCGTCTGTTCACTCTGGTTTCTGCTCTCTCATCTCCCCTCTCTCATCTGTCATCTTTACTCTCATATGTTCTCTCACCTCTCTCTTCTTGTACTCCTCTCTTTCCCTTTTTTGACTCAGGACTCTCTTTCCTTTCTTCTTTCTTCTCGTCTCTTCTCTTCTCTCTTCTATACTCTCTCCCTCTCTTGTCTTCTCTCTTCTCTCTCCACTCTCCTCTCTCCTCTCTTATATCGTCTGTTCACTCTCATCTTTGCTCTCTCATTTCCCTCTCTCTTCTGTCATCTCTACTCTCCTCTCTACTGTGTACTCTTCTCTTTCCCCTCTTCTGACTCCTCTCTTTCCTTACTCCTCTCTTCTCTTCCCTCTTCTATACTCTCTCCCCTCTATTCTCTTCTCTCGTCTCTCTGCACTCTGCTCTCTCTTCCTTCATCTCTCATCTCTACTCTCTCATCTTTCCTTTCATCTCTCTCATCTCTACAATCTCATCTCTTTTTTCTCTCCTCCTCTTCCCTTTACTCTATCATCTCTCCTTTGTCCTCTCTTCTTTCTCAACTCTCTCTCTCTCTCTCTCTCTCTCTCTCTCTCTCTCTCTCTCTCTCTCTCTCTCTCTCTCTCTCTCTCTCTCTCTCTCTCTCTCTCTCTCTCTCTCTCTCTCTCTCTCTCTCTCTCTCTCTCTCATCTCTTATCTCCTCTCTTCTCACTCCTCTCTCTCTCCCCCTCTTATCTCCTCTCTTCTCTATCCTTTCTAATCTCTTCTCTCGATCCTCTCTCATTTGCCTCTCTGTTCTCTCATCTCTCATCTCTTCTCACTCTTCTCCACTCTCCTCTCTCATCGATCCTCTGTCTCATCTCTCCCCTCTTCTCTCTCCATCTTCTCACCTCTACTATTTCGTCTCCCTTCTCTCTCCCCCTCTCGCTTCTTCGTCCCATATTCTCTGCTCTCTCCTCAACCCCCTCGTCTCTCCTGTTATCTTCTATCTGCTCTCTTATCCCCCTCTCGCCCCTCCTCCCTTTCTAATAGTCTATTCCTCTTCCTTTTCACTCTCATCTGGCCCGCAGCCATGAGCTGGATTCTTTATCTGGCCTTTGAGATAAAAATCTGCCGATCCCTGCTTCGAAAGCCAGTTTGTGCATGGGATGGGAAGTAATACTATCATGGTTGTTATTTGTTATCATTTCTCATGCTTTAATCGCGTCATCTTTCTGGCCAATTAGCAGCCCTGAGAGGAATTTGTGTATCTCCATTCTCCAGCTCCACCACCACAGTCTGCAGCAGTCTAACAACCATGGAAATACGCATTTCTTCGTAGCCATTTAAATTTTAAAGTTACCTTAATGCGAATCTTAATGTTAAAAGCTTCATGCTGTAACTAACTAATTTAGTAGGATTGCATTGTAATCAGTTATTCATTAATTTTTCGATATTTTTACAAACCATCCCACATCGCCTTGATTTGCCATCCTTGTTTAACTGCTGCAGACTTGTCTATTCAGAGGACAGTGGTTTGAAATTGAATCTCTCGCTAAACTCTCTCCTCTCCACGCCTCTCCACTCGCGGGGGTACAGAGAAGGCTATTAAAAAGTTATTCCAAAACACTGTACATTCGCTATGTACATTGAGCCCTATCGCCTGACCCTTCGTCTTGCTCTGGGGAATGAGTGAGTGAGTGGCACAAACAACAGAAAAAGCAGACAAACTTTACATGTTTACAGTTTCTGTTCTGATTGAGTTAGAGAGTTGAAACTTTACATTTAGACAGAGAATAAGTCAATGAAGAATTGTGTCAAGTTTGAAGTCAATCGCTTTACTTGGAGCAAACTTATGGCAGCTGAAAGTTAGTCAATTTTGAAACCCTTTTACACATCTGGGCCCAGATCGGGAAAGAGAGGCAGGCGGGCGGAGGTTGGGGTGGCTGCCTCGCTGAAAAAAACAGCCAAACTTTAAAAGTGCACAGCGCCGTTCAGGATTAACTTTGAGACTCGAAATTTTACACGATTGTGTCAAAATAGTTGAAAATTGCCTGTGTCAAATTTGAAGAGGATCGGTAGAAGTGGAGCGGCGCTAAGGAGGCTTTAGTAAAAAAATCGCGCATTTTGAGCAGTTTTTTGCACTTTTAGGTAGGAAGACTTGAGTCTAGGAAATTAAAAGGTAGCCTAAGACATTCTCCGTAGTAAGTTTAGGGTGGGTGTAAAGTTTGGTGTAATTTGGTTGAGCGGTTTGGGAGTCCATAGCGATCAAAATTGTCCACACACAGACATACACACACACACACAGAGTTTTGATTTTTATATGTAGAGATGTTGCCAATAGAAATGGCTAGGTGATTCCCAAGGTTGCGCATATAGACTGGCCATGCAACTTACTTTTTGACTAAAAATGTAACAAACCTATGAAAGAAACCCTAAAGCAAAAATTAATATAATTTTAAATAAGCAGCAAAAGTAACTATTATTGTCTTATGAAGGCTAAATGCCTTATCATATAATTAGTAGGCCTTACTATATTTATATTTTATAAGATAGGCATTTTTGCAATTTATCCCTGGTTTATCATAATTTATAGTAGCTAGATACTGGATTGACCAGGTTGGCCAACAATTGCACATATATATGATATGTTGCTATATATTATATAGGCCTAGCACTATATATTATATATTATATAGCCACAAGTGCTAGTCATGGTACATGACAAAGATGGCTACATACCAAGATGGCCATAGCTCAAAGTGTCTAAATAGATAATAAGCCTAGGTCCATATATTTCACTTATTTCCTATTGGTAATAATTAAAGAAATATATGCTAAAAGATACTATATTAGAATTGTATTATATTAGGCCTATATTATAATCATTTCTTTGGCTTTAGATTTTTTTATAGTTTGATCTATCATTTATTCACCATATCAACCAAGTAGCCTAAACACAAATAAATACCTTGCCTTGTTGCATATTTAAATATTAATTTTTACATAGCATTACTAGGCCTAGTAGCAATGGTTACTTAATAAATAGATAATGATAGATTTGATGGATAAGGATATAATGATAAGGAAAAAATTGGCATAAACACTGAAAAAGATTTAAGTTTTTGTAATATAGGTAACTAGTTTCAAATCTATTATTATATCAGTATTTATGAATATGATTGAATAAACATAATAATTAATATAATAATAGCTAATTATGTTGCTAATTAGGCTAATGATAAAAAGAGAGCAGAGCCAAAGAGATTCAATGTTGTGGCCATCTTCTTGGTGTGTGGCCATTCTTGGTCTTATATATTACATCCTGGCCTAGTCACTTTGTTAGGCCTATCCTAACTAGTATTTTATCAAATGGTTAATAAAGTGATTGTTTGGTAAGGCTAGCAATATTTGCAATTGACAAAGTGACCTTATTTTTTAATTAAAGCCTACAGTTAGGGCCTACTTAGGTGTCAATCATTTCTTTTTGGGTTTTTAAGATACATAAATAGGCTTATTCTATATATATAATTAGGCCTACTATATTAATTAATTTACTAATCAAACAAAATTATAAAAATATTACAATTCAATTAATAATGCTATAATTTATCTTATTCAAATAATAAAATTTAAATTTCAAATTTTGACACTACACTAGGGGCCCAGCCCAGGGGCCTAGGCCAATGATATGCCAATGCAGGCAATCCTACACTTCCGTTCGGTAAATTATTTTCATATTTGAATTCGTACCACCGAGTCAAATGACGTCGATTGGCAATGTGTCTATGGCCAAAAGTTTGAGCGAACAGAGTTTAAAGGGGTGTCAGTTTAAGGGAGCTGTTGCTTGTGAGCTGCTTGTTTTATTGAGCTTCAATTTCTCATATCTTCCAGTCTTCATTGCCATGGAGACATGTCCACACCAACACCGTGGAGGGCACATGGGCCCACGCGAAGCGCAAGATCCGCAACATGCATGGCACGAGCGACGCTCTCTTTGACGCACACATTGAGGAATTTCTCTGGCGTCGTCTGTATCCCCAATGACAATGTCCATTTGGGGCTATCCTGTACTGGATTGGACATTACTATCCATTGTAGACACCTTAATGACCTGCAGACACACTCTAAGTGACTATGCGCTCTAACAGACTGCTACCATGTTCCACTGTTTTAGTTTTGTTTGGTTACATTGTTATTTACCACGCCTGTTCAAAATTCAATGTCAAAATAATTTACCGAACGGAAGTGTAGGATTGCCCCAATGCAATATATAGTATAGGCCTAGGCTATGGCTATGTGATTTGATTTTGAAATTAAATAACCTGCTTCACCTAGCAGAAATATAGCTATAAACATGTACACAACTCACAACTGTATATAATATATGTGTGTAATGCACAATTAAATTAATGAAGTGACTAGGCCCTAGCATGTGTGTGGCCTTTTAGGCCTAGTAGTAGTAGACTAGTAGTTAGGAATTTTAATTTTTAATACTTGTAGGCTAGGCCTAGCTGTTGTAGTCCTAGTGAATCGATATCATAGTAGGCCCTATGCTATATTATGTTACACTATCAGCATTCAGTATCAGTATCATCAGTATCACTGATAGTGGCTCTGCCATGTAGTAGACCTCTGCCATAGAACTAGTCTTATTCTTACATTTAAACAAATAGGCTACTGAAAAACTAGAAATATTTGTCGAAAGTATTTAGTTTTGTTTAATAACCTAGCAGTGTTTGAAAGCGGTTGTTTTTTTCGTTTGCTGGTGGTGCATCTAACATCTAACCTTAACCCCATAACATTCGGCCACTTACAGAAACACTGAATCTGGACTCCACATTGACCACGTATGTGCTAAATTACATTCTAAGAAGCTCGTGAGGGGCCGATTTAACACCGAAAAGTTTTTTTTGCATAGTATAACGAAGTTAAAGTATAATTTATAATAAATATTGTTGCAGAAAAAGTTAAACTCATAATATCTAAGTTCAATTGTTTTTAACCAAGAATTTTTTATAAATTAACAGAAAAGCTAAAAAAGCCCCGCTTGATTTAAATCCTGCACGACACACGCATGGATCAACTGCAAATATGTACAGTTTTGCTGAACTGAAAAGATCAGAAAAAATACTTCTGTCAGTACCTCTTAAATGACAAGCAAGTACACAAGTTAGGATATGCTACAAATGAAAAAAGAGTCAGAAAAGAGCTCACTGGTGTAGCTAAAATATATGAAGTCATGAATAGCTAAAACAGTTATGCAAACTGAAACAGACATATCAGCAGTGTAATAAATCCGCTTTTCATTTGTTTATTCATTTACTGTCTTTTTAATTTCCTATTTAATTAGCATTTAATTAGTATTTAATTAGTTTCCTATTTAATACCTATTTAAATCGTCGTTATTCGCTAAACGTAAAGTTCTTTCGAAGTTCGTTTTTGTTCATTTTTCGTTCGTTTTTCACGCTTTAAAATATTGCGCGCTTGCAAAAACTACATCATTTTACAAAAAACGCTCTTTCAAATACCTTAATAATTTTACAAATATCGTAACTCGCATCGTAAATCGTGTAAAAATTTAACCTTTTGAACAAATTTAACCTTTTGAACTTAATCGTAATTAAACAACTATATAAATGCTAAAATATCTTAAATACACAGAAATATACTGGCCAAACAGGCTTCTTGCCTGAGCCAACTTACTACTACTACTACTATTTAGTTTTGTGATGATGAATTCAACTGCGGCCGATGTGGGTGTTTAATATTAGTTCCAGTAAGTATATTTTCCAATTTCGGATTTGTTAAATTTTATTAAATTTTACTAAACTTTGATTAAAAATTATGTCATTTAAGGTTTTTTTAGCATTTTAAGCTATTTATACATGTATACACACACACGGGTCTATGAAATTTGCTTGCGAGAAGTTTGCTTGCCGAAGTTTGCTTGCGGGACTTTTGCTTGCGGAAATTTGCTTGCCGAAGTCTGCTTGCCGAACTTTGCCTGCCGAATTTTGCCTGCCGAAGTTTGCTTGCCGAGCTTTGCTTGCCGAAGTTTGCTTGCCGAATTTTGCTTGCAGGAACTTTGCTTCCCGAGATTTGCCAGCCACACAGTTTTCTTGTGGAACCTTAGAGAACCTATTATTAAGCTCTTGTATTTCTAATTTTTGTTTTCTAAGATTCGTGGAAGTCTCTTATAGTGTTATGATTTTGTATGAGGATATGGCGGATTTGAAAAGCCCTAATGCAGAACATCGTAAGATAAGATCGTTCTTATAGCTCCTATCTCCGTAGTGTAAAAGTTCCGACGTACGATCGAACTTACGCTACGACAGCTTTATATTGCGACCCCTAAATTCTTAGAATGAAACTCTATAAGCCTAGTTTGAAAGCTCAGTGTCAAGTTAGTTTACGTCGACGCTGATAAGAATCCACTGTAGTAATTAAGTCTGTCCACTGTAGCATATCTGTAGTAAGTAATAATTGACGGACCAACTTCACAAGCAATCAAAACATGCAAGCAGGCAAGAAAATATTATAATTCGGCAAGTATTAAAACCTTGCAATTGTGATTGCGAATTTCTAGGAAGCAGACAACAAAATTCCGCAAGCAAAGTTCGGCAAGCAAAGTTCCTGCAAGCAAATTTCCTACAAGCAAAGTTCGGCAAGCAAAGTTCGGCAGGCAAAATTCCGCAAGCAAAGTTCGGCAAGCAAAGTTCGGCAAGCAAAGTTCGGCAAGCAAAATTCCTGCAAGCAAAATTCGGCAAGCAAAGTTCGGCAAGCAAAATTCCTGCAAGCAAACTTTGGCAAGCAAAGTTCGGCAAGCAAAATTCCTGCAAGCAAACTTTGGCAAGCAAAGTTTGGCTAGCAAAATTCCGCAAGCAAAGCTCGGCAAGCAAAGTTCGGCAAGCAAAATTCCTGCAAGCAAAATTCGGCAAGCAAAATTCGGCAAGCAAAGTTTGGCTAGCAAAATTCCGCAAGCAAAGCTCGGCAAGCAAAGTTCGGCAAGCAAAATTCCTGCAAGCAAAATTCGGCAAGCAAAGTTCGGCAAGCAAAATTCCTGCAAGCAAACTTTGGCAAGCAAACTTCCCGTTCACGCATTTGATCATTTATTTAATCTGAATATATATCTTTACATGTAACTTTTTTATCCTCGAAGGGGATAAAAAAATCCTCGAAGGGGATTACATTCTGATTTTCATGCATGTAACATGCATCACGGCATGTACCTGTACATTCATACATGTATGCATAGTAGCATGTCATAAAAACTTACATAATTATCATATGCATGTATAGTCGTACTTCTTACCTGGTAAGTATGAGATGCATGTAGCTATATGTCGTGCATGCGTGATTCATACATATATATGCTGTCGCATAAAATTTTAATCACAGCAGTAAGTCAAGAAGTCTGAAAAAAGCTACTAGCTACATGTATATATTTTATTTCATGTTACACGTAAAAATTATGACTGATCGAGCTTTAGGAGCTTTTTGGCTGCAAATGAACATGTGTAGTAGCTAGGCCACACTATACTTCCCACGACCAGCCGAAGCTTGAGCCATTAAAGCGCCAAGATCCTCCCAGGCGTCGCGGGAACCCAGCCGTCAAGGTCAGCTGAGAGAAACCGTGCTGGCAGCGTATAGAAGTTCCGTCGCCATCGAATCTCAGCAGCCTCGATGTCGTCCGGCACGCACAGCACGACACTCTCGTGCCGCAACAATAATCAATTAATTGTCCAGCAGGGCCGTCTCTGCAGGACGAAGCCCTCTATGCACCATTGACGATAACAGAAGCACGAGATAGTCTGCAGCGTAGCCATATACATGTATATCTCCGAATCTTGAAACCTCCGACACTTCATATCTCCGACACTTCATATCTCCCACACTTCATATCTCCGACACTTCATATCTCCGACACTTCATATCTCCCACACTTCATATCTCCCACACTTCATATCTCCCACACTTCATGTCTCCGACACTTCATATCTCCGACACTTCATATCTCCCACACTTCATATCTCCGACACTTCATATCTCCCACACTTCATATCTCCGACACTTCATATCTCTCACACTTCATGTCTCCGACACTTCATATCTCCGACACTTCATATCTCCGACACTTCATATCTCCGACACTTCATATCTCCGAGATTTCATATCTCCAAGATTTCATATCTCCGACACTTCATATCTCCGACACTTCATATCTCCGACACTTCTTATCTCCGACACTTCATATCTCCGACACTTCATATCTCCGACACTTCATATCTCCGACACTTCATATCTCCCACACTTCATATCTCCGACACTTCATATCTCTCACACTTCATGTCTCCGACACTTCATATCTCCGACACTTCATATCTCCGACACTTCATATCTCCGACACTTCATATCTCCGAGATTTCATATCTCCAAGATTTCATATCTCCGACACTTCATATCTCCGACACTTCATATCTCCGACACTTCTTATCTCCGACACTTCATATCTCCGACACTTCATATCTCCGACACTTCATATCTCCGAGATTTCATATCTCCAAGATTTCATATCTCCGACACTTCATATCTCCGACACTTCATATCTCCGACACTTCTTATCTCCGACACTTCATATCTCCGACACGTCATATTACTTGAGATTTAAAATATAGCTAAATGTAGATAGATAATCGTAAATTAAATAAAACATCTCAAACTATACAAGGCATCACTACAGTACGTATATAGCTTCTCAATACCCCCAGCTTCATTGTTAAATAGTTAATGAAGAGGTCCAATTGACCGCCAAAAAAGGATAACAGCGGTCAAACAGCAGCTATAACATCCATTTGGATTGGGATTAACCATGGCTTTGGTATAAGGTATCAGCAGTAGCCAAATGCATACTGCATGAGACATCTTACTCTTGCCGATATAAGTCACATGGCCGCGCGTCAAGAGCTGCGCGCGCTCAAATTGATGGTCATACAGTGCGGACAGTCGCTAAAACAGTGAAGCTGGTATGATTCCTTGCGGGACGAAAACGTCACCAAGGAGACCAGCGACGTCCTGCTGCGAGCACACGCTGGCGGATCAGCTGTACAAAGCTTCGGCATCCGGCGACAGCCAGGTGAAAAAATGCTTATTGTAGCACTGATATGTACGTAGCTATACAGTAAAACTTTGTTTTTTGTTTCAAAGCCTGTGCTACCTTAGCAACTGAGGATCTGAAATGCCCAGAAAATGAAGATGGAGCTGGGAGGCCGGCTCAGCAACTGAAGATAAAGCGGAGAGGCTGGGCCAGCAACTAAGGATGGAGCTGGGAGGCTGGCTCAGAAACTGAGGGTCTGGGAGGCTGGCCCAGAAATTGAGAATGGAGCTGGGAGGCTGGTCCAGCAACTGGGGATGAAGCTGGGAGGCTGGCCCAGAAACTGAGGATGGAGCGGGCAGGCTGGTCCAGCAACTGAGGATGGAGCTGGGAGGCTGGCCCTGCAACTGAGGATCTGGGAGGCTGGCCCAGAAACTGAGGATCTGGGAGGCTGGCTCGGCAACTGAGTGTCAAGGAAATCAGAGACCCCAAAACCCGAAGGATCTGGGAGACTAGCAATCCCAACACCCAAGAACCGCAGCTCACTTCGAGTTCCCCCAATTCCAATCCCGCAGATCCTGCGCCAGATTCTCTCCGGAAGCGCCGGCGCTCCGCCAGCCGACCCGAACAGCCGGGAGTCCCGTCTCGGCCGCACCGCCCTGATGGCCGCCTGCGCCAGCAATGCGCCAGTCAGTGTCGGCGTGCTGCTGCGACTGAACGTCGGGCGTCGAGTTCCCGTCCTCGACGTCGAAGCTCGAGACCGATTCGGCAATACGGCATTGATATTGGCGGCTAAAAGCAATTCAGCGAAGGCGATGCGAGTCCTGCTTGACGGATGCGGTTGCGGAGGGTACAAAGTGAACGCGAACGCTCAGAACGATGCGGGCGAGACGGCACTGATGAGCGCGGCCGAAAATGACTTGGTTACTGTTGCTAGGCTGCTCATAGATAAGGTGAGTTTTAAATGACGGTTTCCGGTTTTATTAAATTGTATGGCTGAGTGACTGTATGGCTGAGTGACTGTATGACCGAGTGACTGTATGACCGAATGACTGTATGACCGAGTGACTGAATGACCGAGTGACTGTATGACCGAGTGACTGTATGACCGAGTGACTGTATGACCGAGTGACTGTATGACCGAGTGACTGTATGACCGAGTGACTGTATGACCGAGTGACTGTATGACCGAGTGACTGTATGAACGAGTGACTGTATGACCGAGTGACTGTATGACCGAGTGACTGTATGACCGAGTGACTGTATGACCGAGTGACTGTATGACCGAGTGACTGTATGACCGAGTGACTGTATGACCGAGTGACTGTATGACCGAATGACTGTATGACCGAGTGACTGTATGACCGAGTGACTGTATGACCGAGTGACTGTATGACCGAGTGACTGTATGACCGAGTGACTGTATGACCGAGTGCCGCCGCCGCCACCACCGCATGCAGGGCTGCAACCTGGAGTGCCGCAGGAACTCAGGCGACACCGCCCTGAGCTTGGCCGCTATCAACGACAATCTTGGCGTGGCCATCGAACTGCTAGACGCCGGAGCGAGCACCGAGACGGCCAGCTACGACAACGGGTTCACGCCGTTGCTATGGGCCTGCGCATCCGATAGCTACAATGTGGCACTCGAACTGTACAGTCGCGGCGTCTCGGCCAGACAGACGAGCCGGTGTAAAAATCGCTACACACCGTTGATTGTGTGCGCGTTCTCCGATTCGCGTCGGGTTGGGCAGTTGCTATGCGACGCATTTTTCTCGCCTGGCAACGGCGGCGACGGCCGAGGTGGTCTCGACGCCACCGACTCGAATGGTCAGACAGCGCTGATGTGGTGCGCAAGGCGGGATCGAGTCCAGATGGCTGCCTGCCTGCTGCTGGCTGGTGCTACTGTTGCTATGGCAACAACAGCGACAACGAGTCCTGATGTACTTTTAGATCTAGATGCTGATGGCGGTGAAGACCAAAGAGAGTGAGGCTGTGTGATTGATTGTACTGAGCTGTAGTAGTCTAGGCTAAATTACAGTAGCCTTGCCTCCCCTGATAAAAGTAGCCTTGCCTCCCCCAATTACAGTAGCCTTGCCTCCCACAATTACAGTAGCCTTGCCTCCCCTGATAAAAGTAGCCTTGCCTCCCCCAATTACAGTAGCCTTGCCTCCCCCCAATTACAGTAGCCTTGCCTCCCCTGATAAAAGTAGCCTTGCCTCCCCCAATTACAGTAGCCTTGCCTCCCCCCAATTACAGTAGCCTTGCCCCCCCCCAATTACAGTAGCCTTGCCCCCCCCCAATTACAGTAGCCTTGCCCCCCCCCAATTACAGTAGCCTTGCCTCCCCCCAATTACAGTAGCCTTGCCTCCCCCAATTACAGTAGCCTTGCCTCCCACAGTTACAGTAGCCTTGCCTCCCCCAATTACAGTAGCCTTGCCCCCCCCAATTACAGTAGCCTTGCCCCCCCCAATTACAGTAGCCTTGCCTCCCACAATTACAGTAGCCTTGCCCCCCACAATTACAGTAGCCTTGCCCCCCCCACAATTACAGTAGCCTTGCCTTCCCCAATTACAGTAGCCTTGCCTCCCCCTATTAGAGTAGCTTTGCCTCCCCCAATTACAGTAGCCTTGCCTCCCCCTATTAGAGTAGGTTTGCCCCTTCTCAATTACAATAGCCTTGCCCCCCTCAATCACAGTAGCATTGTCCCCCACAATTACAGTAGCCTTGCCCCCCACAATTACAGTAGCTTTGACCGAAATTACAGTAGCCTTATCCCCACAATTACAGTAGCCTTGACCCCAAATTACAGTAGCCTTATCCCCTCAATTACAGTAGCCTCGCCCCCTATTTACAGTAGCTTTGCCCCCCTTAATTCCAGTAGCCTTGGCACCCTACATGGAAGCAGTTTATTAGGCCTTTAAAAACTTTTAAGAAACAAGGCGCATCTAGTCCCTTACCTAGCAGTCTTTGGTCATAGATGATGGGCCACAGTTCACAACAGGCCTCATTAACAATTTTAGAGCATCAAAATCAAAGTCAACATTGCACCCGTCAAGCAGGACAATTATTCATGTCTATCGCCTAACTCGCGATTGCCAGGCTACTACTCGACCATTGTCAGCGTCGCATCAGCAGGACAATGGTATGCAATGTCTATTTGCGGTTGCAGTAGGGACAATTCGCGACGCGTTGCCAGAGCTACTCGCCATTGCAAGCTCAGGGCAGCGAAACATCAGCATCCACGGCAGGACTTGGCTGCTACTAGTCGACGCGTTGGACATTTGCTAGTCATATTTGCACATTTCTGTATGATCGAGCTCAAATAGCCGAATGGTTGTTGCTAAGCGACGACGCGTTGCTTAGCAACGATCTGTCGCTTAGTGGCGGCAACAACTCCGTGACAGTCGAAGCGACCACTAGACGACTGCAATTAGCTGCAATCCGCTGCGCCAGAAGTGGCTCAGTTGACACTCTGGCAGTCCTGACTGCGGCCAAGCCCGACCTGCTGCTTCTAACGACATTTGGCGCCAATTCAAATCCGTCTCAATCCGGACGCGGACGCTTGCAACAGCAGAGCTGCCAGACGCTGTCGCCGACGCTGCTCCAGCTGGCCAGAGACGCCTGTCTGCCGGCCGAAGCTTTGCAGCTGCTGACGAATGCGGCGAGAAGAAATCCGCCAACAGCATGATCGATTATGACTGGAATTCCCACGGACAAACATATCTGCATGCCCTTAGTTCTGCTGCATGTACGAGTATACCCAGCAGGGGTCAGTAGCCTAGTTGTCTAGTGCGGCTCTCTGATATGTCAGCGGCCCAGGCTCGATTCCAAGTGCAGTCACATTAATCTAAAATGGAATTTTAGCAGGCTAAATTTGAATCTCGGCTTGGCTCTGCTCGTACAATTAACGCCTTAGAAGGCCAACCCCAAAGGCGCAGTGAAGTGTACATGAATAACGATAAATAAAGTTAGGGCCGCTGTACACTCCCGTGTGAGTGTGTGCCTGTGCATATGACTGCATACGTATCCGCGCGCTTTTGTGCCTCTCAGGGAAGTCGGCGGAATGGGCAGTAATGCCTCTCGCCGGTTGTGTGACAATGTCCGTTCAAAGAGCGCCAGGGTGCACCACACAGACCCTGCCTCGGATAATAAAAAGGGGCAATAGCGCCAAGGGGAATTGTTGGCAACAGAGACACCAAACCTGCTGTCGTGGAAGCCACAGGACCCTTTTGCCCCGACTGGCTACGCGTACACCACATATAGTTTGCGTACCTACATGTACATGGAAACTGCAGTAGACGTGTAGTGTATCACGAGCGACTGACAAGTGGGCGCCTAGTTTGACACCTGACACTCTTGATCAACTGACAGGTGCAGGGCGCCTAGTTTGACACCCGACACTCTTGATCAACTGACAGGTGCAGGGCGCCTAGTTTGACACCCGACACTCTTGATCAACTGACAGGTGCAGGGCGCCTAGTTTGACACCTGACACTCTTGATCAACTGACAGGTGCAGGGCGCCTAGTTTGACACCTGGAGCCTCTTGATCAACTGACAGGTGCAGGCGCCTAGTTTGACACCTGGAGCCTCTTGATCAACTGACAGGTGCAGGTCGCCTAGTTTGACACCCGACACTCTTGATCAACTGACAGGTGCAGGGCGCCTAGTTTGACACATGGAGCCTCTTGATCAACTGACAGGTGCAGGGCGCCTAGTTTGACACATGGAGCCTCTTGATCAACTGACAGGTGCAGGGCGCCTAGTTTGACACCTGGAGCCTCTTGATCAACTGACAGGTGCAGGGCGCCTAGTTTGACACATGGAGCCTCTTGATCAACTGACAGGTGCAGGGCGCCTAGTTTGACACCTGGAGCCTCTTGATCAACTGACAGGTGCAGGGCGCCTAGTTTGACACCTAGAGCCTCTTGATCAAATGACAAGTGCAGGGCGCCTAGTTTGACACCTGACACTCTTGATCAATTGACAGGTGGGCGTCTAGTTTGAGTTTTAATATGCTATCTCAAGCGACGCATTAAGCTTGCACAAAAATACAGCCAAAACGAAAAATGCCGAATACAAATATATAAGTAGGGCACACTGGCACACAGCGTCACAGGGCGCGATTATAAAAAAACTAAGCACTGACGCAGATATAACAGATATAACACAATATATTTAAATAATATATACCAGCGTATTCGTAAAAATATATATATAGTGACCATATATAAGGCGTAAAGGAAAGCAGAAGATTTTCAATCTAACCGCATGCAAAAATCTTGTATCATATATTGCACAGAACGACAGGAGATTAAAAAAATCAGCATTTTTTATCGTAGACGTGTACAGCTGACAAAGGTTATTGTAAAATAAAACAACAAAACGAGTAGGTAACGAATGATCGAATGTGTCAGTTTAACATGACACAACTCAGTTTAAACTATCACGGATCATGGATCTATTAATTATTATTATATTACTGTCCATTAAAGTCTAAATTTAATTTTTAAAAGCGCCAACAGATTTTGATAAAAAATGTCGCATGCTACTACTTACGCTGACAGTAGTTTTAACGGGGGGGGGGGGGAAAGTGATTTAATACTTAAAAAATACTGTCGCTAATTCGTTGTAATTTAGCGAACTCAAATGGCCGATATTGAGTGCGAAATACCTGTAAAAAAAATGTACAAACTCTGAAATGAGCGATTCAAAAAAAAAATTCCACAAGACTAATTAAGATGGTATACTTCTACAGGTGGGAGATAAAAGCTTACGGTGAGCTGACTTCTTTGCTAAAACTCCTAAACAACACGTGCAGTGCATAATTGAAAGTCTTGAATAGAAAAAAACAATGCTGCAAATCAATTATTATTATTCAGCAGTTTATTCAAATAATCGAACACTTGAATACGCAGAAATGGAAGAAGCTTAAAAAAAATCAAATTTTAAACTTTGTCAATCGTTATTCGAAGCCGGTCATTATAACAAGGACAAACAACACCAAAATAAGAAAAAACTCATTGTTACAGGAAATCATGATTGTTGCTGTGTTCTATATTGGCAGCTCAAATAAATGTCTGCTAAAATGTCCACTTAACTATGTCGCTATAAAATGTCCACTTAGCTATGTCGCTATAAAATGTCTTAGCTATGTCGCTATAAAATGTCCACTTGTACGCTAATGTCCACCTAACTAAGTCGCTATAAAATGTCCACTTAGCTATGTCGCTATAAAATGTCCACTTAGCTATGTCGCTATAAAATGTCCACTTAGCTATGTCGCTATAAAATGTCCACTTAGCTATGTCGCTAAAATTTCCACCTAACTAAGTCGCTATAAAATGTCCACTTAGCTATGTCGCTATAAAATGTCTACTTAGCAATGTCGCTATAAAATGTCCACTTAGCTATGTCGCTATAAAATGTCCACTTAGCTATGTCGCTAAAATGTCCACCTAACTAAGTCGCTATAAAATGTCCACTCAACTATCTCATTAAAATGTCCAGTGGTCATTGTCGTGCCGCAAAGTTTCTCTCAACTTTGTCGCTAAAATATAAAAAGTTGGTTTCAAGCTGCCAAAAACACAGGTCGTATGTGGGCTTGGCATTTTAGCAGAAGATCTGCTGTTTTCGTGTGCTATCTACTCACTAACTACTGTACTAAGTAGGAGTGCAGGTCATGGCGAGCGAATCCTAACCAAACGAGGCGTTATTTCGTAGAAACTCGGCCGCAAAATTGGCTGCAATAGCCAGCAGTCCAGCATCAGGCCATAGACATCAGCCGGACACTTGTCCGGAGATTCCATTCTATAGCCGGACATCAATCTGGCGTGCACCTGATCGGTGCTAATACGCGGATAAGGCAGCCGGCCGAACGAATAGATCTCCCACAGCAGGATGCCGTAGGACCAGACGTCCGATTTCAATGAGAATCTCGATCGATCTTTGATGCACTCTGGAGCGGTCCATTTCAACGGTATCCGATCCACGGCTCCAGAGCCAGAGGATTTCTTGGGCGCTGGGGACGGCAAGGTGTTAATGCTGTTTGATCATGGGGCTTATTAAAGCCCAGGTGCGTAGCCAATGGGGAAGGGCAGTAGTTGCAGGCACTCACGCACACACGCACTCACTCACACAGGAGTGCACAGCGGCCCTAACTTCATTTATCGTTATGGATGTACACTTCATTGTGCCTTTGGGGTTGGCCTTTAAAGGCGTTAATTGCACGAGCAGAGCCAAGCCGAGATTCCAATTTAGCCTCAAATTAATGTGACTACACTTGGAATCGAGCCTGGACCGCTGGTACATTCACTACTTTTAGCAGGTACTTTAGTAAGAACACACAGCAAATATTAAAATTCAAAAAAATTAACAAAAAAAACTGAAACACACCTGTCTGATGCTTTTCGACCTGTTTACCACTATTTGAACAAGATATTGTGAGGCCAAAGTCTGCTATCTGCAATGGTTTAATAATAAAATTTGAATAATTGTGCTCACGTAAAAATAAATTACTTGGGAGGATTTCATATCGATCTATTTGTGTATTAAATCCTTTTGTTATGGGTTGGCTGCCCTATCCAGGTATCTAGCATACCAGGTATTCAATAGACGCTAATTAGTAATTATCAGATAATAATTTGACGCTAATTATCAGGTGTATAATTGATGCTAATTATCAGGTATTCAATAGAGGCTAATAATCAGGTGTACAATTGATGATAATTATTAGGTGTATAATTGACGCTACTATCAGGTATTCAATAGACGCTAATTAGTAGGTATGTAATTGAAACTAATTATCAGGTGTATAATTGATGCGAATTATCAGGAATTTAACTGACAATATTTATCACATAATTGATCGACAGACACTTGAGATTACAATACTTTAAAACTGATAACTCTAATATAATATACCGATAGTAAATTTAGCTAGTATGCATTAGATTTGAATGCTACAAAGACGAAAGCTAATTGCAGATAAATTTACCACCGGTCGCCTATTCATTCTGATGCAGCCACAATAGCATAAGACTTCAGATAGCAGTGACAGAAGAGCTGTTATAAATATCGTTAGCATAAACGATTAAAAATAGGCCAAATTTTAATCTATAACAGCAGTTGAGGCAGTTAATGTATAAAAACATCATAACAAATTTATCCAAGAGCTTAGAAGCTCTGGTGCAGATAAACACAGGAAATAAAAATAGAAGCACACACGCACCTAGTGTACATCATAAAATATCAGGCTTATTTCAAAATTTACCTTTGCTGTGCAGTTCTGATCTAGCAGAACATTTCTAGCCGCCAGGTCTCTGTGTACAAGGTTTAGTCCGGCCAGATAATCCATGCCTTTGGCCACGTCTCTGCGGGCCAATAAGTGTGACAGATTGGAGACTTACTATAGCAGCATTTCATTACTGGGCTGACTAGCTTACTGCATGCCAGTTTCTCTGTCAAATCAGTAGGGGACTGGCGGTGACTCACTGAATCATTAGGGGATTAGGGATGACTCACTGAATCATTAGGGGATTAGGGATGACTCACTGAATCATTAGGGGATTAGCGGTGATTCACTGAATCAGTAGGGGATTAGGGACGACTCAATGAATTAGTAGGGGATTAGCGGTGACCCACTGAATCATTAGGGGATTAGGGATGACTCACTGAATCAGTAGGGGATTAGGGATGACTCACTGAATCATTAGGGGATTAGGGATGACTCACTGAATCATTAGGGGATTAGGGGTGACTCACTGAATCAGTAGGGGATTAGGGGTGACTCACTGAATCATTAGGGGATTAGGGGTGACTCACTGAATCATTAGGGGATTAGGGATGACCCACTGAATCATTAGGGGATTAGGGATGACTCACTGAATCAGTAGGGGATTAGCGATGACTCACTGAATCAGAAGGCGATTAGGGATGACTCACTGAATTAGTAAGGGATTAGCGGTGACTCACTGAATCATTAGGGGATTAGGGATGACTCACTGAATCATTAGGGGATTAGGGATGACTCACTGAATCATTAGGGGATTAGGGATGACTCAATGAATCATTAGGGGATTAGCGATGACTCACTGAATCAGTAGGCGATTAGGGATGACTCACTGAATCATTAGGGGATTAGGGGTGACTCACTGAATCATTAGGGGATTAGGGATGACTCACTGAATCAGTAGGGGATTAGGAATGACTCACTGAAACATTAGGGGATTAGGGATGACTCACTGAATCATTAGGGGATTAGCGGTGATTCACTGAATCAGTAGGGGATTAGGGACGACTCACTGAATTAGTAGGGGATTAGCGATGACTCACTGAATCATTAGGGGATTAGCGATGACTCACTGAATCATTAGGGGATTAGCGATGACTCACTGAATCATTAAGGGATTAGCGATGACTCACTGAATCATTAGGGGATTAGGGGTGACTCACTGAATCATTAGGGGATTAGGGGTGACTCACTGAATCATTAGGGGATTAGGGGTGACTCACTGAATCATTAGGGGATTAGGGGTGACTCACTGAATCATTAGGGGATTAGGGATGACTCACTGAATCAGTAGGGGATTAGGGGTGACTCACTGAATCATTAGGGGATTAGGGGTGACTCACTGAATCATTAGGGGATTAGGGGTGACTCACTGAATCATTAGGGGATTAGGGGTGACTCACTGAATCATTAGGGGATTAGGGGTGACTCACTGAATCATTAGGGGATTAGGGGTGACTCACTGAATCATTAAGGGATTAGCGATGACTCACTGAATCATTAGGGGATTAGGGGTGACTCACTGAATCATTAGGGGATTAGGGTGACTCACTGAATCATTAGGGGATTAGGGATGACTCACTGAATCAGTAGGGGATTAGGGGTGACTCACTGAATCATTAGGGGATTAGGGATGACTCACTGAATCAGTAGGGGATTAGGAATGACTCACTGAATCATCAAGGGATTAAAAAACTCACATGGCAAACCGCAGCTGATCATCGGCGCCAATTACGCTCTGACCTCTCGAACGCAGATAATTAAGCAACGAGCCCAAGCTCATAAATTCTGTCACTAGCTGTCTCTGGCCGACGCTAGATATTCTCAAAGTTACGTAACGAACCAGATTAACGTGTTTCAACGATTGCATCAATCTGGCCTCTTCGTCGAACGCCGCCGACGCGACAGAATCGGCGTCCTCTCGCAGAGTCTTGACAGCCACCGCCCTGCCGCCGTAGGTGCCCTTGCGTACTTCGCCAAATTCGCCTTTGCCCAGAATTTCGTGGAGCATTAATTCCGGTTTCCTACTGGAAGAAGTTGGCGATTTCTGTGGCTGCTTCGGAGACAGCTTAAGCGAGGCGCCAGACAGCGAGACCACGGCTGGTTGAGTCAGCTGACAGCAGAGATCGTCTACGTCAGTTGCGTAGTGCCTTACTAGCTCGCTGAGTGGATAATAGCGACCTTCGCTGTCGTTAATTGAGTAGCAGTGCCGACCGGCTGGGCCAGGCAGAGTGACCCGCCGGATGTGATAGTGACGAATCTGGCGGGATGGTTGGTTTGCTCAAGACTTTAAATTAGCTGAGATCTATTTGAGGACAAGCTTGGGTCACCTGAAGACAAGGTTGGTTCACCTGAGAATGAAATCGGGTCACCTGAGGACAAGCTTGGGTCACCTGAGGATAAACTTAGGTCTCCTGAGGACATTTGAAGACAAGCTTGATCTAGCAGGAATCGGGTCACCTGAGGACAAACGCGGAGAAGAGAATCGGGTCACCTGAGGACAAACGCGGAGAAGAGAATAGGATCACCTGAGGACAAACGCGGAGAAGAGAATCGGATCACCTGAGGACAAACGCGGAGAAGAGAATCGGGTCACCTGAGGACAAACGCGGAGAAGAGAATCGGGTCACCTGAGGACAAGCTGGGGTCACCTGAAAATGAAATCGGGTCACCTGAGGACAACCTCGGAGAAGGGAATCAGGTCACCTGAGGACAAACTCGGGGTAGGGAATCAGGTCACCTGAGGACAAACTCGGAGTAGGGAATCGGGTCATCTGAGGACAAACTCGGAGTAGGGAATCGGGTCACCTGAGGACAAACTCGGAGTAGGGAATCAGGTCACCCGAGGACAAACTCGGAGTAGGGAATCGGGTCACCTGAGGACAAACTCGGGGTAGGGAATCAGGTCACCTGAGGAAAAAATCGGAGAAGGGAATCGGGTCACCTGAGGACAAAATCGGAGAAGGGAATCGGGTCACCCGAAGACAAATTCAAAGGGCCAACGGGTAAACAAGAAAGCACAAGCAGTGGTGAGAAAATCTGTGATTTAAGCCAACAATAGTAAATGAGTACCTGGCCTTCACAAACAACGGATAATGTGAGATCCCCAGGATGATTAGTGCTCATCCGAACTAAGAACAAGCCATCAATACTTCGAGGCGTCAATTGTAGTTCAGTTTCGGCTCGGGTTACGGCGCCATGAAACCAGGGATAGTCGTTGAGCAAGTCGGGTGCATCTGCACTAGCAATGTGGCTGAGGTTGACGAGGCCAGTGGCTCCAGCAGCGTTTTTAACCAATAACCAAGGGGAATCCTGGTTTCAAGGTTGGGCATGTTGGAGTGTCGTTTTTATAGCATGTACTAGGTTTTATTAGTGGAGAAATGCGAGTCTTTCACTTTTACAAGAGGCAAATTTTAAAATGAATTGCCTGCTTAAATTTTACTTCACTTTTTTTGCAAATTGTTCAGTAAAAAAAAGTAAAAATTTAATATTTTAGATTTGTTTTTACATACCTGGAAGTTTTTTAAAAAAAAATGTTATATATAACAGAGAACTACAGTTTTGTTCAGTGAATAATAAAAAGATGCACATGTAAAAAAAGGTTTCTAATGTAATTTTTTGTACCATAGCAACTTTATTTTAGAAAAAGGGATTTTCTCATTAATCTTACTTTATATGTCATCTATACTAGTGTTGTTAGGTTAAGTATACATTTATATTATACTTATAAATAGAAATATTCAAAACAAAAATTTACCTCAAAATTTTCATAAACTTTCAATTCATCTCCTGCTTTGATTGGAAGACAGCTGTCTTTTTCATCTCTATAATCATTGTCAAACAAAGCAAATGCACATGTGTGTGGCTGAAAAGACACTGAACACTTTGTCAAATCTGTCTTGAGCTTGCCAGATGAAATATCATTGCTTGGGCAGTTTATTGGCATATTTGCTGATCAAACATTTAGTTGTTATTTCTTTGAGCTGAAAATCCAAAGAAAATGATATTATAATGCTTATTAAGTAAAGCTATCATAAGAAAGCAATAATAAGAAAGCCAAAAAGCAAGGCCTAAGCTAAATATGTAAGCATAAATAAAAGAAATAAATATTATAATTTATATATACTTGGTAATACACAATACTTTATTTTTTACATGGAGTAAAATCTAATAAGTAAAATCCCAAACATTAAATTAACACTTATTCAAATGACCAGTAGGCTAGCTGGCTATACTAAATACATGACATAGGAATAATCCAAATAAATAATAATGGAAATGTCAATGCTTGAAACTCATCGTTGAAATTATGAAATTCTAAGTTATTGCTACGTTAAGCCGATAATATACTTAACGTACTTTTAGATTCCAAATTCAATATCTAATAAAAAATCTCAAGAGCTAAAAAACTAAAAACTTTGAATAAAGAAATATTACGAAATAGGCATCTGACAGACAATAGTCAATATGAAATACCGGACAAACCTTAGAGATTTATTATATTGTGATTATGACAAATTATAAAGCGACTAGATTCTAGAATTCAAACCTTTTTTAATAATTAATTATATTGGGATCGACACTGAACAGATACATGATAACTCAAAACAAGACAAATAGCAATCGTTCATACTATTTTTTTATCTAAACGCTAGTTTCTGACAGCAATTATTAGACTGACTGCTAACTTATCACCTACTTGGTAATGTGAACTCGTGTACATGCACATGTGTGTGAACCGGCAAAGGTCTTGTGATCGAAGTTCTTCGGCAACGCGATTAATTAGCGATATCAATCAAATCAATTAATTTAAGTTACTGCTAAGGACACAAATATTAGATCTACACGATCTCGAACATACAAAAATTATCTGCACAAAAAGTTTTGGGGCTGAACAAATGTATAGTTTATTGTTGTAGTCATATAACGAAGTTTTGTTATTCTAATTGTTATTTCTCCGCAAAAATTAACGATAACTAATGTCTACATGGGATCTCAAGGACAATCAAAACTCTAGAAGTTATGATAGTAAAATTATGCAAATCACGTGCGAAAAGGGCGTCTGCTGGCGCTTTGAGATGATAACCACATCAAGCCGCAGGTAGGGCGTCGTATTTTATTAATACTCGTATATTCTAATACTGATCCGCACCCTAAGAAGTGGCGCAACAGTGACGCAATATTTCGACGCGTACCATGAACAACTGAAGTAGACTTCGGCATAGGCGGATCTAGGGAACCCCTCTCTGCCGCGGACAAATTAAAATTGGGCCATACCTTTTTCGGTTGCAACTACGCCAGGTCTATTTTCCTATACTGGATTGTACATGTAGTGCTTGGTATACTTATAGCTTATAGGCCCTCAAAAATTTTTCTGGATCCGCGCCTGGACTTCGACTAGCGTTCTTCAAGTAGATTTAGATTAAAACTAGGCATACTTTTACTTGCATACTTACATGCAACTTATTAGTACATACATTGCATTTGATGTTGCTTCACAATACACCTTAACACGCATAAAATTTATAGGCATATCAATAATAGCTCGTATAATGGTTGACAAATAAATAGTACCAAAAACTTAACGGCAAATCAAATGGCTTCCTTTGCATGGAAACGCCAAGCTATCAAATATTGATACATTGATCGCATCAACAGGAAAATAGGGTCCCAAAAGTGTATTTTTACATGTAGATAGCGCTTATAGCAACTGTTCAGGTGTGTAAACAACACTGCAAAAAGCGCCGACTAATAATAATAACAAAAGTAAGCGTTCACATTAGTAAAAATATTAAAGAAACACACAGAAACGACTAAGCCAAGAAGCAATAAAGTCGTCGTTAGATTAAAACAATTATATAGTGATCATGATGCTATAACTGGCCAAAAATTGAACTACACACTATATTTAGTAACCATTGGACAGTACCGTACAACATTAAAAAATTGCAAGAGCCAAAGGTTTATATAATAAAAATAATAAATTAAATCATGCAGTACCCTTGTACTCGAAGGGGCGAGAAAATAATAAATAATATTAAAACTAATCTGACTTAGCACACGATATGATTTTAATGATAATCTCAAACTAATCGAAAAAAATTTCACGCTCAAAAAACTTTGACTAAGAAGAATACAACACCTGATTGTATTATGCAAAAATATCCTATATTTTAAACTGGCTCACCCTCAGTATTGAGTAGAAGTATTATTGCAATAGTAGATGCAGTGAATTATCTAATTTTCAAACTATAAATAGCTAAACAAATTATATTACTAAATTAGACATTAAGATGGCAAAATGTGGAAAAAAGTAGGAAGTGATAAATGATGTGTACGACCATATTTTCAAAAAAGCAGTTCACAATAATATTAGTGCATTGTGTACAGTGCGCATTTTTTAAAAAGCATATTCATGTACAGTAATGGATGAGCAACCATATTTATAAAAAACAAACGCAGACAGGTAATATTTTGTCTTAAAATCTGTCATTTTTAACTGGGTCTGTATTGATAAACCGGTGTGATGTATAAGGAAGGTTGACTGCACTAGTGTCTGTGGGTTTTCTATAGGGATGTACATAAGCTAGATTGGTATCTAGGGCACGTCCTATGGGAGAATGTCCATTGGATGGGATATCTATGTCTATAGGGAATGCCTACAGAATGTCTATTGGATGACTACAGGATATCTACAGAATGTCTATTGGATGTCTACAGGATATCTACAGAATGTCTATTGGTTGTCTACGGGATACCTACAGAATGTATATGGGATTCCAGGGAATGTCTGCCGAATGTCCATGATCGTGTCTGTGATCTCTAAGGGGATTTATCTGGGAACGTCTGTCGGAATTTTTTGGTAGACATGACTTAAGTTGGGATATTTCAGGAAGTTGTTCTACATCAATAAACTTTGAACTCTTTGTCTTCGAACTCTTGAGAAAAACAAATATGAAAACAGAAATACATGGAAGTTAGCAAAAATACTTTTACTACTGACATTTAACATCTAGTAGTATTGAATGCAGTACTGTTTAAAAATTAGTATAAAGCCAGTAGTTCGGTCAAATAAAAACAACGAGAGCATTTAATATAAAATTTATTACAAGTAACAACTGACGAAACTGACTGATAACCAACGATATTAGACAATAGTTTCTTTTCACAAAGTGATGGCGCCAAAATATTAATTATGTTTCTTTTCTGGAAATGATATGCAAAATAATGTGTGAAAAATGGAAAATTGCTTAATTATGCATTGAATAAAATAACAGACTAGGCAATAACTTGTAGGTAAGCATTATGGCATACCTATTTGCATGCATTGTTGGCAAAGCTGAATGTTATTGTAACAGACCGTTAAATTATTATATGTAAAACTACCTATAAAAAGCATTGTAACAATTTACAATCACACTGTTGTGGCCAATGCTATATCCATGGTCACAATGCACGATCAAACGGTTGTGACCAATGCTATCCATGGTCACAATGCACTATCACACGGTTGTGACCAATGCAATCCATGGTCACAATGCACGATCACACGGCTGTGACCAATGCTATCCATGGTCACAATGCACGATCACACGGTTGTGACCAATGCAATCCATGGTCACAATGCACGATCACACGGTTGTGACTAATGCTATCCATGGTCACAATATACGATCACACGGCTGTGACCAATGCTATCCATGGTCACAATGCACGATCATACGACTGTGACCAATGCTATCCATGGTCACAATGCACGATTACACGGCTGTGACCAATGCTATCCATGGTCACAATGCACGATCACACGGTTGTGATTAATGCTATCCATGGTCACAATGCACGATCACACGGTTGTGACCAATGCTATCCATGGTCACAATGCACGATCACACGGCTGTGACCAATGCTATCCATGGTCACAATGCACGATCATACGACTGTGACCAATGTCATCGGATTACACGGTTGAAACAATGACTTAAAAGTCTATTATTACTATTATACTAGCTTGTAAAAGCTACATAGCCACTAATTAAAATTACATGATGATAATTAGGTATCAATTAATCCGGCACACGAATGCATAATGTTTCATTGTGCGCTAAACAGTTTCCATTACTTTCGCAACCGCAGCAATACTGTAGCTGTTCTAGCTTCTGCTGCTGATTTAGGAATAGAAATTTCTGCTCAAAACAATCCGTAAGTCGGTGCTCGTCGCTGCCAGAAGCTAATCCAGTTGTCGGACTATTAGCAACAACTATTGCTGAAGCTGTTGACGCACTCGACGGACCATCCTCTGGACGCTGGGACGTTGAAGGCTGGGGCGATACAGACTGAGACTGTGAAGGCGACTGCTGCTGGCCTTGCTGATCCAGCTGCGATTGTCTCTGCGCCTGCGGCACAGTCTTATAACTAACATTAGCGTACTCTTGCAATAGCGGACAAGCTTCTAGAAGGAATTGTGCAAACTCTTTGCCAATACCAAACCACCAGATGTTACATTTTCGGCTATAGCAGGCTAAGCAGCACATTGCTACCAGAGATAACAACAAAGGACAACCGGCTGTAAGATAGTTAATATGCATTCTCTGATCCAACTTCTCAGTGATTAATACGCAGAATGCTAGCATTGGTATAGCAGCGGCGGAGTAGCCTAAAGCTACGTGCAAAGATTGCCGGGCGAGGCCTCTAGCTGCGGTGGCGGCCTGACTAGATCTGAGAAGCAGTACGGCCAAGATGACGCTGTACACAACCAGGATGATAGCTACGCACAGTGCAATCCACAGCGGGATGAGTACAAAGCCCCAGGACCAGGTAATTAATTCGTCAAGTTGCAAGGCTAAAAATATAAATTGGAGTAGATTTGAGGCGCAGAACAATTCCAAATCGCAGGTCCGATCGTGTCGAAGAGACCAGATTACACCGCCGATGCCTACAACTGCCAAGGCTAGCAATGGTATGACGACAAGAGTCCAGCGCAACAGTTCGTGCTCCAAACGGAGACAGGCGAGAATTTCGAATGCTAATAGTAGACCGAGTAGTAGGGAGCTGAGTAGCATAGCTCGGAATTGGATTAGCTGATCCCAGCGACTGGGGCCTGGATTAGCGATTTATATGCGATAATTGAATATAGTCAGGCTAGGGATTTGGTTTGAGGCGATTTTTAAAGGCCCGAGAGGGTCCAAGACGATTTTGAAAGGGCCGAGAGGGTCCAAGGCGATTTTGAAAGGGCCGAGAGGGTCCAAGGCGAATTTCAAAGGGCCGAGAGGGTCCAAGGCGATTTTGAAAGGGCCGAGAGGGTCCAAGGCGATTTTGAAAGGGCCGAGAGGATCCAAGGCGAATTTGAAAGGGCCGAGAGGAACCAAGGCGAATTTGAAAGGGCCGAGAGGGTCCAAGGCGATTTTGAAAGGGCCGAGAGGGTCCAAGGCGAATTTCAAAGGGCCGAGAGGGTCCAAGGCGATTTTGAAAGGGCCGAGAGGGTCCGAGGCGAATTTGAAAGGGCCGAGAGGGTCCAAGGCGATTTTGAAAGGGCCGAGAGGGTCAAAGGCGATTTTGAAAGAGCCGAGAGGGTCCAAGGCGATTTTGAAAGGGCCGAGAGGGTCCAAGGCGATTTTGAAAGGGCCGAGAGGGTCCAAGGCGATTTTGAAAGGGCCGAGAGGGTCCAAGGCGATTTTGAAAGGGCCGAGAGGGTCCAAGGCGATTTTGAAAGGGCCGAGAGGGTCCAAGGCGATTTTGAAAGGGACGAGAGGGTCCAAGGCGATTTTGAAAGGGCCGAGAGGGTCCAAGGCGATTTTGAAAGGGACGGGAGGGTCCAAGGCGATTTTGAAAGGGCCGAGAGGGTCTGAGGCCATTTGTAGATCCAAGATCTGAAGTGATTTTAAAGGCCCGAGAAGGTCCGAAGCGATTCTTTAAGGTCCATAAGAACTCTCTTATGTGAACGTGTTTAAAGCAATTGATTTTAAAACAGCAATTTTAGCTGGAAGAAAATAGTGAAAAAAAACAATCCAGTGTAACTCACCAATCTGTCTATAACGAACGCAACCCATAACGCAGCCAATTATGACGCCTAGTTTCCATAGCAACAGCGGCGAGAACACAAGCCACCAGCTGCACTGTATTGAACTGTCCAATCTGAGGCAGAACAATAAACAGAAAAACAATACACTCGCATAGGCTAGCAGGCGCCATGGGTTAAGGCTTTCTAATAGGCCGCGAAGTTTCATTCTCTCTGATCTCCAATAGGAATTGTTTAAAGTACAGATCAAGGAGATCTGGAGGGAGTTCTCCGGACTGAGGAAGGGGCCCTTGGTTCACGTCATCATGCATTCGAAAGAATATTTTATTTTACATTATTATCACTTTTACGAAGTACATAGAATTTCAGCAAGCTTCCGCGCGTTAACTGCACCAATAAGGGCCAACATAGTATGAAAGTGCGACTACCTCTATAAAGATAATAATAATAATTGATTACACCTGCCTTAATGGGCCAGGTGTGCAACCGACAGCTCAGCCGCAGCTATTGCGCGGCGCATCTGAAGGCTGCTTACGGCTGTTCAGTCCAAGGACTGGAGAGTCCCCACACACACCCTCAATTACCCCAGCAATGCTTCAAGTGTCTTGCTCAAAGACACAAATAGTTCCGAAAAAATGGGTCAGGAATCGAACTCCCGACCTTTCAGTCGTGAGTCCGACGTTCTAACCACTAGGCTAAAACCCCAAGCTGTAGTCTAGACAGAAGAACTAAGAATACTACTAATAGTATTAAAATACTACTTAAAGTAAAAAAGGACAACATCGAAATTAGTTGATGTCAGTAATGAAGTTTTATTTAAATGAAGCGATCGATGAAAAATGAGACACAATTTGCAGGCCGCGCGCGCCCTGTGTACAATCCGTCAAACAGGCTAAACATGTGAAAGCAAATATTTAAACAAAAATATATGCAGTTAGCCAAGCACAGAAGTAAACAAACTTTTAAGGGCGATAAAAACTAACGCACGCTAAACCTGTAAAGATTTTAAGTTGAAAAACTTACGCAATCACGACAATCAACATAATAGACGAGTTTTCGCTGATACGAATGAAAGATAATTAAAATGATGAATGAATTGGCGCTCAAATACATTGATTGCTGCGCTAAGTCATTCATTGCGTTGATGATGAGAATCAGTGCGATTGAAAATTGCAGTTTTTTGCTGCCATTCAAGGACCAGCGGCCTCACTAAAGACTCAAATACAACAAAGGACCAGCGGCTTCCCAAAGGACCCAAATACAAAGGACCAGCAGCCTCCCAAAGGACCCAAATACAAAGGACCAGCAGCCTCCCAAAGGACCCAAAAACAAAGGACCAGCAGCCTCCCAAAGGACCCAAATACAAAGGACCAGCAGCCTCCCAAAGGACCCAAATACAAAGGACCAGCAGCCTCCCAAAGGACCCAAATACAAAGGACCAGCAGCCTCCCAAAGGACCCAAATACAAAGGACCAGCAGCCTCCCAAAGGACCCAAATACAAAGGACCAGCAGCCTCCCAAAAGACCCAAATACAAAGGACCAGCAGCCTCCCGAAAGACCCAAATACAAAGGACCAGCAGCCTCCCAAAGGACCCAAATACAAAGGACCAGCAGCCTCCCAAAGACCCAAATACAAAGGACCAGCAGCCTCCCAAAAGACCCAAATACAAAGGACCAGCAGCCTCCCGAAAGACCCAAATACAAAGGACCAGCAGCCTCCCGAAAGACCCAAATACAAAGGACCAGCAGCCTCCCAAAGACCCAAATACAAAGGACCAGCAGCCTCCCGAAAGACCCAAATACAAAGGACCAGCAGCCTCCCAAAGGACCCAAATACAAAGGACCAGCGGCCTCACTAAAGACCCAAATACAAAGGACCAGCAGCCTCCCAAAGGACCCAAATACAAAGGACCAGCAGCCTCCCAAAGGACCCAAATACAAAGGACCAGCGGCTTTAAAAGAGACCATAAAAATACCGCTGACCTTTTAAAAGCAAATTCAGCAGTTTTCTATCGCACAAGTCAAACAGGGCAGCTACATAAAGAGAGTGACAGGTATTTGACAAGGACGCAGAATTTCTATGTACATAATACTCACCTGACGCAAATGAGGATAAGGAATTTCTAGAGTTTTTTGTTTCATCTCAAAGCAGCAGCAGCAGCACCAAGCGTTGTGCAATGAGAAGTGAATCAACCGGCATTAAAGTATAATTTCCAGTAGAGCAACTAAGCAGAACTGCAGATAATTATTAAATAAATTGACCTGAGAAAATTGGCAACGAAGAAGACTAATCCAGGTCTGATTGGTTGTTGATACTAATTAAAGTATTAAAAATTATATGTACAGCAATAACCTTCAAGCTAGGCGAGTTTAACAAAAAACTGAAAACAAAAAAACATTCAAACCAGAAGACTATTTAGGAAATGATTATATATTATAGGGCAAAACCTCTGCTTCAGCAAGACATAATTTAATCTGCAAGATAACATGACTTACAACCCTGAAGATATGAAGGGCAATAGCATTTCAATTTGGGGATTTGTGATAGCAGACTGCTTTATCTGGGGATCTGTGATAGCAGACTGCTCAATCTGGGGATCTGTGATAGCAGACTGCTCAATCTGGGGATCTGTGATAGCAGACTGCTCAATCTGGGGATCTGTGAGAGCAGACTGCTCAATCTGGGGATCTGTGATAGCAGACTGCTCAATCTGGGGATCGCAGACTGCTCAATCTGGGGATCGCAGACTGCTCAATCTGGGGATCTGTGATAGCAGACTGCTCAATCTGGGGATCTGTGATAGCAGACTGCTCAATCTGGGGATCTGTGATAGCAGACTGCTCAATCTGGGGATCTGTGATAGCAGACTGCTTTATCTGGGGATCTGTGATAGCAGACTGCTTTATCTGGGGATCTGTGATAGCAGACTGCTTTATCTGGGGATCTGTGATAGCAGACTGCTTTATCTGGGGATCTGTGATAGCAGACTGCTTTATCTGGGGATCTGTGATAGCAGACTGCTTTATCTGGGGATCTGTGATAGCAGACTGCTCAATCTGGGGATCTGTGATAGCAGAATGCTCAATCTGGGGATCTGTGATAGCAGACTGCTCAATCTGGGGATCTGTGATAGCAGACTGCTCAATTTAGGGATGTGATAGCAGACTGCTTAATCTAGTAATTAAAAGCAATAATAAAACATCAGGCAGTAGCAGATACAGCACAATAGTGATTCAGCAGCAGCACGCTGGACAAAAACCTGGCATTTAAAAAAGAAATAAATTAGTCGGAGTCAATCGTATTAATCATTAATGGGGATCCACACGATCACGTTCTCGACCCAGGTAGAATTTCACAAGCCTATTGTTACGCTGTTGATGCACCAGCACGGCCTGCTCAACGGTATCGTGAGCCTCCTCTTCCCCAGGCCGGTAGTCCAGCTCTTCGCTCAGCAGTTCTCTAAGATCGCCAGCAGATCTGTGCTGCTGGTGATGGAGCTGATTGAGCTTAGCTCTCAATCGGTGCCTATGCCAACGAGGACCGTTGGATTCTGCGGAGCCGGAGGCTGAATCGACATTAGGAGCAGCTTCATCATTGGCATCTTCGCCGTCAGCCTCGTAGCTGTCGTCGTAGGCATGCCGACCAATCACGGTGTGTTTAAATCGATCCAATAGAGCGCTGCTTTGAGCTCGACGTAGTCGAACATTCTCTGTGAAAGATTTCAAATGTTGCCGGGTCTCGTCTAGCACAGATTGAGCGGTGCCAGATAGGGAAGGTAAATAGCGTAGCAACCGACGGCAGAGCAGGTAGAGCACGTCAATTGGCAAAGTGTATGGCTGGATTAGTAAACGAACAACGCGAACCATTTGACTGTCGTATAATCGACGCAACAGTGTTTTCTGTTTGGCTCGTTGGAGAGCTTCCAGCACGGGCGGTGGCAGACTGTTTTGAAGACCTTCGGCTAGCTGAGTGCGCATCTCCAGGGCCTGTTTCGGGTGTTTAAATGTATATTTTTAGGATAGCCTTCAAAAAATAGTTCTAAAATGCGCTACTTGCCTACTAGCCTACACAAAAGTAGGGTGTTATGAACATTAAGCATCAAGTTTAGTTAGACAGTAAATTTCACGTAATTGAACAACCTTGATTGCGGCAGTGCCCACAGCCTCTTAACCTTGGTGGATATTAAGGAATTTAAAAACAGATTTTTATAGCACTTTTTTGTTTGAAAAGCTTTTTTTATTAATTAACGCAAATTTATAATTTCTTGTGAAATTAGCCTATGTGCAAGCGTTTTTATATATACTAACCAATTATTAAGTTACTAAGTATTGCTAACAATGAAACTATTTAATCATTAAGTAGGACAAACAATACATCTACTACTGATATAAAACTACTTATTAGATAAGTAGTAAAAACAGCACATCGTACCTTATAATCATCTTCATATCCGTCATAAGAAGTCGAATTGAAACAGTCGCCGTCGGCACTGCCAGAAGCTTCAATTCCGACGCTGCCTATTGAGCCTGAGCCGCCTAATTCGTACTCTAACGAAGCGCTAAGCCGGACGTGCCCGTGCCTAACTAAATAGTCAACGCAGTCGTCGAAGCCGCGCTGACAGATCTGCGCCAGCCTGTCTGGCCCCGGCGGCCACAGTACGCGAACTAATCGCCTCCAATTAGCCAGCGTAATGTCCATATCAATAGAACTGGGCTGCGGCATCATGAACCACACCTCATCCTCGGGTGAAATGTCGGCCAGGCCGGCGAACGGGCTCACTAGCACAGTTTGCGAGTTTAGCCGGGGCAAATTGCAGGAGAAGCAGCCGTCCATCAGGCGGACACCGTTCAGTTCGGGGAATGTCAGGCCGGAGAAGCCCGGTATGTGCGCGCTGCACATTAGCGACTGCGGAGCGGGTTCAAATAGGGGATTTTTTATAAGGAAATCTGCATCAGCTCTACAATAATGCAGTTTTAGTAGAATTAGACAGAATCGGGTCTCCCTGATAGCTGCCACTTCTGTCAAAGTCTTACAAAAAGACACTAACACTGTACAGGCTCACAAAATCTCAACCAGATTTTGCCACATGAAATAATCATCTTTTCGAAATCTCACCTATGAGATATTATTCTTTCCAAATCTCAAGTGAGATATTAATTTTTCGAAATCCCACCTATGAGGTATTAATCATTTTAACATCTCACTTATGAGATATAATTCATTTCAAAATCTCACCTATGAGATTTTAATCCTTCCAAATCTCACCTGAGATATTAATCATTTGAAAATCCCACCTATGAGATATTAATCATTTGAAAATCTCACATAAATGAGATATTAATCATTTGAAAATCTCACATAAATGAGATATTAATCATTTGAAAATCTCACATAAATGAGATATTAATCATTTGAAAATCTCACCTATGAGATATTAATCATTTGAAAATCTCACATAAATGAGATATTTATTATTTTAAAATCTCACTTATGAGATATTTAACATTTGCAAAAAATCTCACCTATGAGACATTAATCATTTGAAAATCCCACCTATGAGATATTAATCATTTGAAAATCCCACCTATGAGATATTAATCATTTGAAAATCCCACCTATGAGATATTAATCATTTGAAAATCCCACCTATGAGATATTATTAATCATTTGAAAATCCCACCTATGAGATATTAATCATTTGAAAATCCCACCTATGAGATATTAATCATTTGAAAATCCCACCTATGAGATATTAATCATTTGAAAATCTCACATAAATGAGATATTAATCATTTGAAAATCCCACCTATGAGATATTAATCATTTGAAAATCCCACCTATGAGATATTTATCATTTGAAAATCTCACATAAATGAGATATTTATTATTTTAAAATCTCACTTATGAGATATTAATCATTTGAAAATCTCACCTATGAGATATAAATTTTTTTGATATCTCCTTTTTTTACAACAGAATCAGACTCACCTGTATAAGATAGTCCCTGGTAGGAAAATCAGATATAACCCGATTGCGCAGAGTTAAAACATCAGTCACAGAGACAAACAACCGACCAGAGCAGATTCGATGCGCATCTATTGGTAGAATATCTTCTAGTCCAGACTTTAACAGGCTAGTAATGCTGAATGACGGATGAAACGGGCCCAGGGTGCGGACCGACGCCCTGTCAACCAGGCTCAGGACAAAGTTGGCGCACTGGCCCAAGTCGCAGTCGCACATCAGGCAGCAGGCTGCCAAGGCGCCGGCGCTGGCTCCGGCTAGCACCCGGTTGGTGTACAACTGCGGCGCATATTCTTTTAAACAGCTGCACACGCCGACGTGATAGACGCCCATGAAGCCGCAGCCGGCGAATGAGAAATTCGGGCCGGCGGACTCTGGCAATAGAAAGTCTTGACTGCCGCTTGTTGCAGAGAATTCGTTGCCGGAAGAAAACTGCGGACTTGACGATGACGGCGAGGCTGGCGGACTGCTCCTGCGACTGCTGGAGGATGCGGCCGTGTTGGACGAGGATCCGAGACCGGCTGCAGCGCAATCGATGTCGATATGGTATCGATCGCTGACGGCTTTGATGTCACCGTCATCGTCAAAATCGTCTAGTGTGCGAGAGAGCATGCTCTGACTGGAGCCTGCGGGTTTAGGGAAGGCCAAGGTGAAGCGTGCGACTTCGAAGTCTGGCCTAGCAACAGCGGTTCTGGGAGGCTGGCCCAGCAACTGACACTCTGGGAGGTTGGCCCAGCAACTGAGGATCTGAGAAGCTGGCCCAGCAACTGAGGATCTGGGAGACTGACCCAGCAACTAAGGATCTGGGAGGCTGGCCCAGCAACTGACACTCTGGGAGGTTGGCCCAGCAACTGAGGATCTGAGAAGCTGGCCCAGCAACTGAGGATCTGGGAGACTGACCCAGCAACTAAGGATCTGGGAGGCTGGCCCAGCAACTGACACTCTGGGAGGTTGGCCCAGCAACTGAGGATCTGAGAAGCTGGCCCAGCAACTGAGGATCTGGGAGACTGACCCAGCAACTAAGGATCTGGGAGGCTGGCCCAGCAACTGAAAATCTGAGAGGCTGGCCCAGCAACTGACAATCTGGGAGGCTGGCCCAGCAACTGAGGATCTAGGAGGCTGGCCCAGCAACTGAAAATCTTGGAGGCTGGCCCAGCAACTGACACTCTGAAAGGCTGGCCCAGCAACTGAGGATCTGGGAGGCTGGTTCAGCAACTGAGGATCTGGGAGGCTGACCCAGCAACTGAGGATCTGGGAGGCTGGCCCAGCAACTGAGGATCTGGGAGGCTGGTTCAGCAACTGAGGATCTGGGAGGCTGACCCAGCAACTGAGGATCTGGGAGGCTGGCCCAGCAACTGAGGATCTAGGAGGCTGGCCCAGCAACTGAGGATCTGGGAGGCTGGCCCAGCAACTGAGGATCTAGGAGGCTGGCCCAGCAACTGAGGATCTGGGAGGCTGACCCAGCAACTGAGGATCTAGGAGGCTGGCCCAGCAACTGAGGATCTAGGAGGCTGGCCCAGCAACTGAGGATCTGGGAGGCTGGCCCAGCAACTGAGGATCTGGGAGGCTGGCCCAGCAGCTGAGGATCTAGGAGGCTGGCCCAGCAACTGAGGATCTGGGAGGCTGGCCCAGCAACTGAGGATCTGGGAGGCTGACCCAGCAACTGAGGATCTGGGAGGCTGACCCAGCAACTGAGGATCTGGGAGGCTTACCCAGCAACTGACACTCTGAAAGGCTAGCGGTGGCCCAGCAACTGAGGATCTGGGAGGCTAGCGGTGGCCTAGCAACTGAGGATCTGAAAGGCTGGCCTAACAAGTGAGGATCTAGACTGGGGGAATTTATATACACCGTTTCAGTTTCTGACCAAAAATGAAACAAACTAAAATAAACAGCTTATGACTAAAGCTACACCCAATAAAAAGCCTACGGCATTAAATATAAACAACACAAGCAGTGCAGCCTGTTGAAAAGATAGCACATGAAATTAGGCGATACGGTTTCTCTTTGTACTATGAAAGAAATGCCTATAAAGTTATTATTGAATACATGGCAAAAAGCAATGGTTTAAATTGTACAAAAAGCCCAACTGATAAGCAGCAAGCGACATAAAAGATTCAACGTCCAGAAAGTAACGCCCTTCGTGGACTTTGTTGCTTTTTTGTCAAACAAAAATAAAGAAAAAATCATGTAGTCTTGAATATAGACTAAGCCAGTTTTACTTATAATTAGAATAGATACATTCACACAGTTGTTATTGGATATATAATATTACTAAAATTGGACGGTTTGTACCAGGCAGACAGTTGAAGGTATTACTAATCATAATTTATAATTAGATATGCAATATGCAACAAATAGAAATTACGAGCCAGACAATTTATGAAGATAAGAATCGATTAGCATTGACACTTTACAGTACAAAGTACGAATAGTGCAAGGTACAATAAATCTCGACAAGAAACACGTACAGCTGTTAATAGGATTTGCACAAGACACTACTAACCCAGTAGTTGCATAGTAGGATGTTAAGGATATTTATTAACCAAAGACGGAATTAGCGAAAAAGACGAAAAACTAAAAATAATAATCCTAAAACAACGCAGGTAAATAATCATATCTATTAGAAGAAAACAGAAACACAATTGCTGTTATAAAATTAAACCAACTACAGTGTACTCAGATAGAAAACTTAGAGACAGAAAATTAGTGACGTTATCTACAAGCAAGAAAACGTAAATAGTATAAACGAAAGAGGAATACACAGATAATCAGCTGTAGAATATATGCTGTTTTATATTGTCGTTATTACAAAGATTACTGATTAGTAGTATTAGAGGATGTTAATAACAGATTGTAGAATGTATTTAAAATTTGTCATAGATTAGACTTTACAACCGCATAAAACTAACACCATTACTCTCTGTCTGATTAGTCAATTAGCTTGGCCAGTTAGCTCTCAACTTTTCCTGCTTCAGTTCCGTTGCACAGAATCTCGCCAGTTGGAGTTGCCGACAAATTTTGCTGTTCGTCTACTGGTAATGGCTGGGAAAGCGTCGTTGTTAGTTTATTGCAATTGCTTGGCCGATGCTTCTTTCGAGGAGGCTGCTGCGCCGGCGGATGCTGGACTCGGTCGCGATGAGGCCTGTAGACAAGTGCGGCGGCGACTGCGGCGCTACGTCGAAGTCGGCTGCGACGATCCGGGGCGGTGCATTCGGCGGCGCCAGCGTTGCTAGCGGCCTGAAAGTTTTGACAAAGGGTATGAAGGTTGGGCGGTTCTGACTGGGTTGTGGCTGCGGCAATACTTAAGCAAGGTGATAATTGGCTATTCTAAATTATAGTGATAATTGGCCATTCTAAATTATAGTGATAATTGGCTATTCTAAATTATAGTGATAATTGGCTATTCTAAATTATAGTGATAATTGGCTATTCTAAATTATAGTGATAATTGGCCATTCTAAAACAAGGTGATAATTGGCTATTCTAAATTATAGTGATAATTGGCCATTCTAAATTATAGTGATAATTGGCTATTCTAAATTATAGTGATAATTGGCCATTCTAAATTATAGTGATAATTGGCCATTCTAAATTATAGTGATAATTGGCTATTCTAAATTATAGTGATAATTGGCTATTCTAAATTATAGTGATAATTGGCTATTCTAAATTATAGTGATAATTGGCTATTCTAAATTATAGTGATAATTGGCCATTCTAAAACAAGGTGATAATTGGCTATTCTAAATTATAGTGATAATTGGCCATTCTAAATTATAGTGATAATTGGCCATTCTAAATTATAGTGATAATTGGCCATTCTAAATTATAGTGATAATTGGCTATTCTAAATTATAGTGATAATTGGCTATTCTAAATTATAGTGATAATTGGCTATTCTAAATTATAGTGATAATTGGCTATTCTAAATTATAGTGATAATTGGCTATTCTAAATTATAGTGATAATTGGCCATTCTAAATTATAGTGACAATTGGCTATTCTAAATTATAGTGACAATTGGCTATTCTAAATTATAGTGACAATTGGCTATTCTAAATTATAGTGATAATTGGCCATTCTAAAACAAGGTGATAATTGGCCATTCTAAAACAAGGTGATAATTGGCCATTCTAAAACAAGGTGATAATTGGCCATTCTAAAACAAGGTGATAATTGGCCATTCTCACTCGAATTACACTCGAATTAAGCTACTTGAAAATTTTTTAAAGAAAAGACAGGCAAGCTTGAAAAACTTACAATATCAGCGCATCCTATGCTAGATTTAGATTTCGCACGGTTGGCATAGGCCCCGGTTCCATTTAGTTCGCAAGTTCGGCATTCGCATTCGCAATTATTCAATCCGAAGAAATGATTGCCATAGTATAGCAACACTTCGTCGCCTTCTTCGATCGGCCTAACAACTTCGTAATGAGCCGAGCAGGCGCCAGTCGGCACAAATCGCACATTGGGCCGGCAATCGTGATTAATATAAGCGGCCGGACCCAGCCACAATTGGGATCGATGCTTCCTAGTCGAATACATAACTGAGAAATCGTTTACGCCTGGCTTCAAATAGCCGCCGTCGGCCTCCTCCTCGGGCGAGACTTCGGCTATGCAGCCAATCAGCATATCGATGCGCTGGCCCGGCTGCCACTGCCTAGTTGACACGATTCGAGCGCCGACTCGATTCTCGTGTAAATACCTTCGACAAGCTTCTATTCTGACGCCGGATCTCGGATCGAACAGGTGCAAATAGCGGCACAGATGGGCGCGCAGATTTAAATCAGCACGCCTACTAGCCGGTAGAAATGGTCGATAAGGACGCGAGCAAGCGTTATTGTTGTCATTAGCAACGGAGAATGGCGAATTGCCAGCGTTGCTAGGCGAATCTGCTGTCAATAATGCATCGCAAGCGGCCTCGTAGTTTTGATCAATTTGAAATTGTTCCAAAATTCGACGCCAAGTCTTTCTTAACCTCGGCGGAGCTCGAAATCTTTCACACATTTTATGCGTACCAAAGCCCAGATGGGCGTCCACTGTTATGCAATTGGCCAGGTCGTCAATGTCGCCAAGTTGACGAGCTGTCAGGCCGCCAGTGTAGTGACAGGGGCCAGTAGGGGCGGCACCGGTGGCAGCTTTTGAAGCGGCGGCAGCTACTGCAGCCGCGGCGGCTGTCAAAGATGAAGCAGCCGAAGCCGCGGCAGAGGGTTTACTGCCGCCTGTCATGCGAAAAAAAATGTATTAAATGTTAAACTAGATTCATTTTAAGCTACGGTTTCCATTATTTACATTGTATCATTTAATTAATAATAGACAACACCTGCTTTAATTGGCAGATGTGCAACCAACAGCTTGCATGGCGCACCTGAATGCTACATATGGCTGTTCAGTCCAAGGACTGGGAAACGTCACAAACACCCTCAATCACCCAGCTAATGCTGGCACCCATTTTACAGCTAGGTGAACTGAAGCTATGCAAAGTTAATTATCTTGCTCAAGGACACAAATTGTTCCAAGTGGATTGAGAATCGAACCCCCAACCTTTCAGTTGTGAGTCTACAGCTTTAACCACTAGACTACAACCCCTGGGCTACACACCCCAACAAGGCTTAGATGGGAACCAAAACTAAAAGAAAAGTAATGAAGTAAAAATACCATTTTAATTTTTAAAAAATTGGTAAAATATTACCCAAACTTTGCTACTTTACTATCTATGACAATAGGGTAAACTGAATCTTAACAAAGATTATTAATTCTAATTTTATAAACCAATAAATTTATAATGCTAGAAATAAGTGAGCTAACTTATTACGTTAGTATCATATATGTTAATCTTTCTATGCTCAATACTACATAAGTATATCAAAGATTTAAATCAAATTATATACTGATATCCCTATTGTTATAGTGGTTAAAAATTGCCTAAAGCATTGGTATTGGTATTTGATATTACAAACAAAACTGGAAAGCTTTAATTCCAATATATAGATATATAGGCCCCTAGTACTAATACTTGGAGTAATTTAAAAGTAATCTTTTATGAATTTCAAATATACATTTTAAAAAATCACAAGTTGCCTATACTCTAAAATTGCAAGTTAAATAATATGTCTATAATATGAGAACATTTATATTATTAATAGTTGGAACTCAATAAAACCAAAATTAAAATCAAACTTGAAGTAATAAATTAAAATAAAGATTGACCTAAGAAAAATGAATAAAAAAGCAAAAGCTAATATAGTATAATAAAAAATAGATGCAAATTTATAATTAGGGCAATTCCATATAATTATGGTCGTAACATGACAGGCTATTTTTACTTATAAAATGAAATCTAATAATAGAATACACTAAACCAATATTTTAAATGAAAGATTTTTTTGTCAAGAATATTTTTATAGAGTTTCATGTAGATATCATCATTAATATAGATGCTATTAAACCTTGAATGGCACTTCTGGTCGTAACGACAGGATTTTTGACAGATAGAAACTAAAAGGTAAAAGTCTTATAACATTTTTCATTTTTGATATTTTGCAATAATTTTTTTAAAATTCGACTAAGAACATCTTTAGAAATCATACTCTTTTTGTAGAATATATAAACTCAAAAAGGCAACAAAGATACAAAAGAAAAGGCAGCCTTATGGTCGTAACATTCTGGTCGTAACATATTTTGTTCTGTCAATTCAGTAACTTAGAGGTACCAATATATTAAAAATATAATTGATTATTTGTTCATCAATACTTTTATCTGATGATGCAAGTACTATACTTTTATCTATAGTTTGTTTCAACCTTCCAAAGCTTTCTATTTGTTTTTAAAAGGTTCACAAACTTAATGATGTCTTTTGCTTAAAAAACTGTCCAAATTTTTACAAAAATTACTTTTTGCCACTTGATAACATACTAATCTAACATTTTATCATTCATTTATTCTTAGATTGTAGATGTTACACATAAAAAACATTTGGTAAAAAAATTGGCTAATCAGGCAGTGGCAAGCAAAAATATTGACTTTTTTCTATTTTCCAAATATGTCCATCTTATATGGAATGAGCCATTATAAATATAAATTAGAATTCTATTGTAGCTATGGATATCATAAGGATATGGCTATGGCCTATGGGAAGTTATAGATATAGAGGTTTTCAAACAAAGAATATAAATATAAATATGATTGCAGGAATATATTTCTAATATCTAGTTTCCATATCAAGTACTACTACTCAATTAAGACTTAAGAGACTAGGTCCTATTAAAACTATTGATTTTATGGGGATAAGCCTAAAAACAGATAATTTTTGCTAATTTTAAATGAAAAGAAATCTTAGTCTTAAGTTTTTGGAATTTAGGACTTAAGCAATAGAGATTTTCAATGCCATATCTATATTGTAGTTAGATAGTAAGGGCTAAAGTTAAAATAAATGTTTTCACTTTCAAATGAGAGCTCTTAAGTCTTTATGGATTTGGGGAATGAAGCAACAAAAATATAGTATCAAGAAAAGATACTACATATATGTTATAGTTAGGTGGTAGGCCCTTGCCTTAGTCTAGAAGCTAAGATTATTAAGATTATTCAAAATAATATTATTATTAAAATAATAATAGGCCTATCTAATGTAGGAAGAGCTCTTAAGTCCCTAGGGTTAGGGATTTAAATAATAGTTTTGATACCAAATATAGATAGATAGATGATAGGGGTAAAGTTGGATGATGAGGGCTAAATTCAAGATTAAGCCTAGGCCTAACACTTTTAGATAAAGAATGAATGCTGAATATTGAATACTTTATAATAAACAATAATAGAATACATGGCAATATAGGGAAGGCTAGGTTGCAAATAAATGCCATTTTGCTAGCCAAATCTAGGACATAAGTATTAGGCAGTAGTAAGCAGTTGATGAAAAAAACATCTTGATTCTTGAGTGCAATAGGATCATAGGATCATAGTATCATAGGATGAATAATATATAGATTTACTTAGGCCTATCTAAAACAATTATTATACTTTGATTATAATAGGCATAATATATAGCCTACCTAGGCTAATTTAATTAATGCCTTTAGAAAGTCTTAAGGCCTTTGACTCTAGGCTAGACCTATGCAAACAAAATATAAGTATTGACAATATATTATATTATATTATATCTAGTATGCTAATAGGTTAGACCTAGTAGCTTTAAACTTTCATTAGGCCTTAAGACCTAATCTCAATCTAGGACCTCTTAGGCTTAGTGTCCCTAGCAATATGGTCTCAAACAATAGGGGCCTATCCAATAAGAATAGGCCTAGGGCCTAACAGAGCCCTACCTGGGCTAATCTGCAGGGACCTTGGCCCTAGCTTCCTACCCTCATTTGATTTAACAATAACTAATGTTACGACTGACTATATTATGCATATTGACTTTAAGACAAAAAATCTTTTGCAAGTTAGATATATTATATTATAGGCTAGGCCAGCAATCTTTCAGTTTCTTGCTCTAAATTATTATTAGGCCTATTTAAACCCTGGACCAATGGGCTGCCTACAACATAGTGGCCAACCATCTGACAATGACAATCAATTATTCACTGCATTTCTGGGACCCCAACAACCTAGCAGCTCACACTATTACCTTATGTAGAACTCTGTGAACTTTTGCAAGAACTTTGTAAGCTTGTTAAACTCTAAAAAGTAAAAAGGTTTAAATAATTTAGAGCAAGAAACTGAAGGATTGCCAGCTAAGCCTATTATTGCATTGGCTTTTTGGAATAGGGCCTAGGTCTTGGAATGTTTTAATAATAATACTAATAGGCAGCTAGGTAGGTTAGTAGGTAAGCTAGTCTAGGCCTAAGCCTACTTATTTATATTGGCTTAGAAACAATATACCTAAGCCAGATGTCAAGTACATTGGATATAGCATATAGCTTCCTAGGAAAGAGAAGGACTAGACCTATCACCTAGGGCTAGGCCCTTACCAATACCATAGCCTATCCTATATAGTCTAATATAGGCCTAACTAGGCCTAAACTTGAGTCTTGTCTTGACTAGGGCCTATGTACCTTATGATCTTATCCACTAAATGGCACTAAAACAAAACCAAGGTTAGTAAGTTTAAAGGCTTAAATATTCTTTAGGAAGGACCACCTTGACTTTCAATTCAATGCTTATCTATTATGGATTGTACGCTTTTGCAGAACACTGCATAAGCCCACGACATTGGCATTTTATCTAGCTTAGAATAGGCCAAGGTAAGTAGGTAGGCGTGTAGGCCCCTTGGCCTTATACAAGTTTATACAATAGAGAATGTTCATGACATAGCGAATGATAAGGCAATAGGGCCTATACGAATTCTAATCAGTGTTCATTTCGCTGCACTGAACGCAAAGCTCGAACCCCGAAGCGTCCTCTACATGTAGGTCACACCACCATAAACCGGCCACTCCTTTAATAAGGCTTGACCAATGAAAAATGTTTCGAATTGTACTGTAAGCTACAAATGAACATTGCGTAAAAATACATCACAATGTATTAGTGATGGCATGAAAATAAGCCTACAAAAAAGCCCTTCATAAAAATAGGAAAACAAAAAATAGCCTTCTATTCCTTCACTTTGTTATAACTAAAACAACCGTTTTTTAATCGGCCGGCCGCGGGGGCTTTAAAATCTTCTCCCCTAGCCTAAATTATAACTCACCTGAAATTTTTAAGATCCGAAAATTTTCAGGGAGACTAAATGGCCTTACTATATAGTCATAAACTTGAATAAAAAATATATAATTCGTGGTTGCGAAAATGAAGAGCAGGCTAAGGGCCATTGCGCATCTGGCGTACTGTTATTACTGTTGACGCAAATCATTCTAAAACACCAAATTATATAAATTTAACAAACTTAAACTCTTTATCTTTATGGAAAGCAGGATAGAGTCCAAGGACTGTTCAAGTACTTCACAAGGCCTGGCTTAGTCTATTCAAGGAGTCTATTGAATCTATGTTTCAGAATCTACTCAAATAATTGCCGGACCTCCACATTTTACAGTATAACAAAGTGTTAGCAACTTTGTCTGACTAGTGATAATCGTTCTTAATATATTTTTCTAATTAATAATTTAGTCTGCAAACTCCATTGACTTAATAGTAATAGGTGCAGTAAAGACGTATCTCATTTACTGTGTCTTGGTATCTTTAAATTGTCTGCTTTTCAGAGAAAAAGCGCCATGAAAAATATATAATATATTTGTAATATTTTCGCTGCTAGTTGCAGCTCTGAGCAACAACTTTTCGTGGCATCAATCTTACCTGGTGGCAATTTTGGTTACTGATTTCGTTTTCCACAAAAATTAAAATAGAATCTGTATGGTTTTTAGTTACTATGGTTTGGACGCCTTTGCAGGAAGTTCTCGTTAAAGGACCTTTATGGTAAGCTGACGAGTGAGTAAAACACACTATTAAGGAAAATAGAAATGAAAAATTTTAATGAGAAATATATTTGGAATTCTTTTTGATTACTTTTTTACTTTTTTCTATAGTCATTCGTTAGGGAAAGTATGTCTATATAATTTTCATCTAGGTTGCTTTGTTTGTGTATTATTGTGGAAGACATTTAATCTACAGTAGTATGAAATTTCATCTAGGCAGCATTATAAATATAATCTGAGATGAATCATGTTATATAACACGTTATATAAGACTTAAAAGTTTAGATATTAACAAGATACAATTTTATATAGCACTAATAAGCCAGGTTAAAAGCACCTTGCAGGCTGCAGCTAGTCATAGAAGTCAAGGTCTAAGCCTAAGGGTTTATGTGATGTGGACCTTGAGATTAATGTAGTTGTCTAGATTTAAATATAGTTTAGTCAATTTTATTTTATCAATTGCTTTCATCTATATTTTACCACTTATACTAGGCCCTATCTAATTTTTTCTTCAAAAAAGATTCTTTATGTTAATAAAAACTTTATTTACTAATAAAAAGAAATATATATTATAATATTTAAATACAAATCTTGTACTCGTACTTATAAAAATGAAATTATTTTAATTGTTATAATCTAGAATATAATTTAATATAAGTTACATTATTATTAGAACCTCCTAAATTTGTGGGTGATTCCTCTAAAGCAATATGTGAAATAATGAAAAATGAGACAAGTTGTCCTAGATTTTTGACAAAACAAAGTTTTTATAGGATAATAAATGTTCCAAAATGTTTTTTGAAGAAAAAATAGCTTCCAATGGTTTAGTATAGTATCTATAAATTAAATTGCCAAATGAGAGGTTTTATATGGTTTAAATATATTTTATTATAAAGTAAGACGTTTGATACTTAAAGGATTAGATAAAAATTTATTTCTTTTAGTTATTTTTATGATAAAAATCTTATTTTAAGCTTAATTTTTCCATTTAATTTAATCAAAATGACTTTTAAACCTATGATCTTCAGTAGCACTAAAGTATAATTATTATAATGTAGATACTTATGCTATAAATGAACTATAGTATATATGACACCCATTCCAACAACTCAAGTGTTTGTGTACACTTAGAAAATCTGTGTATCATAGCATCTATGAATAGGCTTTAGTAAAATATGCTTAGAATTGTATTTATTATCTATTATATAATTTCTTATACTTAGAAAATTTAAGGAAGAATGATTCTAAACTCCAAATATCTACAACTGTAACAGGGTCACTGAGGTAGTTAATGGACAATTCAGCTTACAGCGTAGAAAAGGCAGAGGCAGTGGTATATCTGGCCTTATCTTTGGCACTATTGACTCAGTTTGGGAGTCAAAGGTGAGGATTTCTCTATATATACATAAAAGCAAAGTACTAAAGTTGCCAATGTAACGGTCATTATTTAAAATTGTTATTATATTTTTTCAGTCTTTCCTTTACCGCATCTTGTACACTCCACCTGATAGTGAAGTCAGCTACTGTGAGTTGACCAAATTTTTTTTGTGCTTTTATAACTTGATCATAGAAAAGTTATCAACCATGCCATATTCTAATTGGTTATTATAGTAATCTAGGTTTATTTTTGGAGTTCTTGGAATTTCAAGACCTAATAAATTGTCTTAGTAATTGACAGAGGAATTTGTAAACACATAGAGTCTACAGACTTGGTGCAACTTCTGTTGGTCAAGAGACTCAGCAGTGTAAAGGATAGGGGGTAGAGATGCTAGTATTTTTTATTTCGATATTTCTGATGCCCGCAGTTTTCAATTTGGCATCCTTAATTTGAACCCAGGATCCTAATAAGTACTGTTTGTAGTAGAGCATCAGCAAAATGAGAGCAGAACATGTTAGGGGGCAAATGGGGTCCACTGCCCCCCCCGAGTGAATTTTTATGCAATATCTGAATTTTTATAAACCTAATCTTAGAGAGAACCTCATTTTAAACTTTCACACCTGGCACTCAGCCATAGCCGAGTCTAACAATAAAGACGAAACGGACAAGCACTGGAATTGGCTGGCCAACAACCTGGCCCCCAGCCTGGTTAGTCTCGACAATCCGGACGATATGCTCAGTTTAGTTAATGGAAAAATTGCCAGCCTACTGGCCGAGTCCTGCGAACCGCCTTCCACTACTGCAGATAATAGCAAAGGTGAGAATCTATTATTAATTCTACGCTCGTAATATTGATTTCGATACATATCGGATGGATCGGCTTGACTGCCACTAAATAAATGTTGAACCTAAACCCTATCCAAACCCTATACTGAACCCTAATTCCCATACCCTAACCCTATAATAGCCCGAAACTAAAGCTTTGCCCTAAACTAAATAAACCTACCTAGAACTTAATAATAACCTAAACCTAGCCACCTAAACTTGGCCCTAACGTAACCGTATCCGTGGAAATTTTTTCCGTGACAAAAGCCGCTAAAAAGTCGTTGCAAGCAACTCTCTAGTGACTCCAGCGACTTTTATTACTTTTTAACAACTCAAACTCGTCCAATGCGACGTAGAGGCGACTGTTGCGTAACAAGCGTGTCACGTGAGTTGACTCGTAGAATCGAAAGAGTCACGAAAGAGTCGTCAAAGAATCGTTGTGATGACGCTTAACTTTCTACTAACTCAGTAGTCTGGTTAGTGTACTTTAAACTCAACTTGGTGAATGCACAGCGACTCAGCACGCCTCAAATACTACTCTACGGCCCCAGAGTCGTTTCAGGGTCGCAGGCAATAAAACGCTTCAAAGTAATGCTTGGACGACTCTTTGGCGACTTTTACAGCGACATCTCGTCGCTTTAAAGTCGTCTAGAGTCATTTTTTCCCATTTTGCATTTCCATTTTCATTTGAAAATTGCTCTGATACCGACTCTCGGAGTGACGCAATTGAGTCTGGGACGCTTCTTAGCCAAGGTACCGTTTTCATGGGCTACAAAAACTTAGGCCTACTTCGTTTCTGTGTTCCACCTCTTCTCTATTTAGTAAGCTATTTTTCATATATATGAAAAACCACCTACCGCTAGCCTAGTGTTAACGTCAGCGCCACAAGTTAAGCGTAGTTGGTCGTGGTTAGTACGCGGAAATGAATAGGCTGCTTGCTTCGGTTTACCCAACTATATGGTCCAGCGCTGTACAACAAGCTACACAAGGACAACTTAACAACACAGGACGTTACACTTGCAAATATTGGAAGAATTGTAAAAGGCCGCTTTGAATGTATGTGTCTATGGTTTTAGTGGTATTTTTGCTTACAATTCGCATAGCAACGCAGCTTGATTGTGAATATTATGTGTGAAAACCACCTTACTAAGTGTCTTTTACTTTACTTGAAAGTCTTTACTAATAAAAGTTTTTTCGACGCTTTCATTTTGAGAAAAGTTCATTGTCATCTTTGGTGCCTTCGTGTTGCTTCATTTTAGACAAGTTCATGATTCGCGCTACGAGCATACCAATATAGTATAATTATTGAAGAAGTGTAGTTCCTATCATTCGATATTCATTCTTGTTGCTATCTTAGCTACTTTTTCGATGCTTCTACACTCAAGAAACGCATCTAGGAATTCCGTTATTTCTGGTATTTCTTCTTTGTCAAAAATTTTCACCTCGTTTATCTTTTTATGAAAATACAAAGGACTGGAATACATGCACTTAAAAGGCTTTATTATGCCTAGATTTCTCAATTACTAAGCAAAAAGACCACTAAAAGCATAGACACATACATTCAAAGCGGCCTTTTAGAATTCTGCCAATATTTGCAAGTGTAACGTCTTGTGTTGTTAAGTAGTCCTTGAAGCTACATTGTTGCTTTAATTTTGTCATCTAAAACTTTGCATTGCAGAGCAGGAGAAAAAGTCGTTTCAAACAGCGTCGCACAGGTTTATTACCCTGTTCGACATGCACTCGGAGGAGAAGCTGGTCAACTGTAAGTCAATATCGTTTAAAAAATTAGAATGACTTTTTGCTAGATTTTCTACTGACAGTAGCTCAAACAAAGATGATATACTTAAATATTTGTCAATTTTTCGCTATCGTTTTTAAATCCGCAGATTACTCGTGTTCTTTGTGGAAGAACAAAGTGCCTAGACAGGGTTGGATGTACCTGAGTGTTAATTATATGTGCTTTTATTCTTATCTAGTTGGTACCGAAGTGTCCATTGTGCTGGCTTGGGTTGATATCAAGGTGAGAATGCTTCAAGTAATTTATAATTTAATCATATTTCTTTTTCCATCTTGTGAAAAAACAATGTCAGCAGAGTCGCTATGGGTCAGCTCAGCGCTGACCGCATCCGACTCTCGCGCCGCGACCCCTGGTTTGATTCCGTGGCGGCCACACTCAATTTGAGGCTTGCGGGCACTAAAATCGTCGTGAAATTTACACCTGCAAGGGCCAACCCCCAGAGACACAGAGAATGTACATGCCTGCGTACAGTATTGGCGCTTGTCTGTGCTCAGGGGTCAGCTGAATGAGCAGAATTGTCGTCAATGGTTGTGGGGACGATTCTCCACTCTGTGTGGAGTGCCTTTTTACATTTTGTGAGCAACGTTCTAGACTTTTCATCTCCTGAGTCTTGTGTCTGTGGCTGAGACAAGAATAATAATAGTACTTCGTATATTAAGTACAACATTTAAAAGTGCACACGCAACAGTATTGGTGTCAAAAGTTCCAATATTGGTGTCAAAAGGGCCAATTTGGTGTCAGAAAAGCCTAAATTGGTGTCAGAAAGCCAAAGTTGGTGTCAGAAAGGCCAAGATTTATGTCAGAAAGGCCAAGATTGGTGTCAAAGAGGCCAAGATTGGTGTCAAAGAGGCCAAGATTGGTGTCAAAGAGGCCAAGATTGGTGTCAAAAAGGCCAAGATTGGTGTCAGAAAGGCCTATATTGGTGTCAGAAAGGCCAAGACTGGTGTCAAAAAGGCCAATATTGGTGTCAGAAAGGCCAAGACTGGTGTCAAAAAGGCCAAGATTGGTGTCAGAAAGGCCAATATTGGTGTCAGAAAGGCCAAGACTGGTGTTAAAAAGGCCAAGATTAGTGTCAGAAAGGCCAAGACTGATGTCAGAAAGGCCAATATTGGGGTCAGAAAGGCCAAGACTGGTGTCAGAAAGCCAAAGTTGGTGTCAGAAGCCAAAATTGATGTCAGAAGGGCCAAAATTGGTGTCTGAAAGGCCAATATTGATGTCAGAAAGGCCAAGACTGGTGTCAGAAAGGCCAAGATTGGTGTCAGAAAGGCCAAGATTGGTGTCAGAAAGGCCAAGACTGGTGTCAGAAAGGCCAAGATTGGTGTCAGTAAGGCCAAGATTGGTGTCAACAAGGCCAATATTGGTGTCAGAAAGGCCAAGACTGGTGTCAGAAAGGCCAAGATTGGTGTCAGAAAGGCCAAGATTGGTGTCAGAAAGGCCAAGACTGGTGTCAGAAAGGCCAATATTGGGGTCAGAAAGGCCAAGATTGATGTCAGAAAGGCCAAGATTGGTGTTAGAAAGGCCAATATTGGTGTCAGAAAGGCCAAAATTGGTGTCAGAACAGCCAATATCATGGCTTTCCAAACATAACTTACAGCCTACATGTAGATAATAAAGTTAATCACAAAGCAGATCAACTTTACTGCAACAGAGACAGATTCAATATTATGCAAAACTCAAAGGCCCCCCGCCCGATCCTTGTGCCCGTTATTCGTGATTTAGTCCCTCTCCGATATGTAATGCGGCACACATTGACTCGGTTAACTCTTGCTCTTAGTCTGGTTCTCCTGTCAGTGTCTCTCTGTGTGTGTGCGTCTTCTCTTCCGCTTAACCCTTCGCTACCCAGCTATTGTTGAATTTGTAAAGAGAGAGAAAGAGAGGGGTATTATTGCAGTATTGACTTTTTTGGTAACTTTTTTCTCTGCTTTGTGTACCCCAGGCGGAAAGACAGAAAAGCTGTCCAGGGCTCGCTCTGTCCTTTCTTATATACGTAGTAAACTTATTAAACTGACTTTATATAACAGAATATATATATAACAGGTTAGCGTTTTAATGCAGTGCCTAGATCCATAATTATATTGAGTCTTTAAAATCTGTACTCCCCCCGCAGTTGATTGAACGCGGCGCTAATCTGTTATTACCTGAAAGTATTCGCGTTGCCACCCGTGAAGAAGAGGTAAGAAGCCACTGGATTATTATAAACTGAGTTGGAATCTCGGCTTGGCTCTGCTCGTGCAATTAACGCCATTGAAGGCCAACCGCCAAGGCACAGTGAAGTGTACATGCCTAACGATAGATAAAGTTAGGGCCGCTGTACACTCCTGTGTGAGTGTGTGCCTGTGCGTATGACTGCGTACGTATCTGCGCGCTTGTGTGCCTGCTCAGGGGAGTCGGCGGAATGGGCAGTGATGCCTGTCGCCGGTTGTGTGACAATGTCGCTTAAAGTGCGCCAATCAATCATAGTTTAATTGTTTTTGCAGTACAACTTCTCAATGTTTATGAAAATTGACGAGACCTACAGAATGATGCAGCAATTGGCTAATTTAGCCGTCAGGAGGCTGCTGTCTGAGGACGGCTACGACACTAGTAAGAGCTTCTTGCCGGCCTTGGATACGGCGTCTAGCGTTGCTAAGGCCTCCAGTAGCGCATCCAAGCAAGTAAGTGCGGTTAAAAATTTTCAATTCAATTAAATCTATTCTATAGTCCCTGTAATTGAAGCTTAAAGAATTCGCTCTGCACCGATTAGACTGGGGTACAGATTAGCTTTGCGGTAGGAGCGTCGGACTCTCGCGTAAAAAGTCCAGGGTTCGATTCCGTGAGTGGCCACATGAATTTGATACGAAAATTGGCACATGCCAAAATTGGCACAGACACTGCAGAATCCACATGTACATGCCACAGACACTGCAGAATCCACATGCCACAGACACTGCAGAATCCACATGTACATGCCACAGACACTGCAGAATCCACATGCCACAGACACTGCAGAATCCACATGTACATGCCACAGACACTGCAGAATCCACATGCCCCAGACACTGCAGAATCCACATGTACATGCCACAGACACTGCAGAATCCACATGCCACAGACACTGCAGAATCCACATGTACATGCCACAGACACTGCAGAATCCACATGCCACAGACACTGCAGAATCCACATGCCACAGACACTGCAGAATCCACATGTACATGCCACAGACACTGCAGAATCCACATGCCACAGACACTGCAGAATCCACATGTACATGCCACAGACACTGCAGAATCCACATGCCCAGAAACTGCAGAATCTACATGTACATGCCACAGACACTGCAGAATCCACATGCCACAGACACTGCAGAATCCACATGCCACAGACACTGCAGAATCCACATGCCACAGACACTGCAGAATCCACATGCCACAGACACTGCAGAATCCACATGCCCCAGACACTGCAGAATCCACATGTACATGCCACAGACACTGCAGAATCCACATGCCACAGACACTGCAGAATCCACATGCCACAGACACTGCAGAATCCACATGCCACAGACACTGCAGAATCCACATGCCACAGACACTGCAGAATCCACATGCCACAGACACTGCAGAATCCACATGTACATGCCACAGACACTGCAGAATCCACATGCCACAGACACTGCAGAATCCACATGCCACAGACACTGCAGAATCCACATGCCACAGACACTGCAGAATCCACATGCCCCAGACACTGCAGAATCCACATGCCACAGACACTGCAGAATCCACATGCCATAGACACTGCAGAATCCACATGTCACAGACAATGCAGAATCCACATGTCACAGACAATGCAGAATCCACATGCCACAGACACTGCAGAATCCACATGTACATGCCACAGACAATGAAGATTTTGTGGCGTCACTCAGTCCGCAGCCCCATAAAGCATAAGCATCCCACATGCGGCAGTGTTGTGTTATCGCGCACTTGACACAACTAATTTTTTTAACAGCGCCGTCCCGGCAACACCGCATCTTCGATGTCCCGCCGTCGCAAATCTCTTGGCGGCAGCGGAGGTGACGGCGGCGGCTCGTTAGCAACAACGCCGCAGTTGAAACGCGATCTAGAAGCTCGAAGACGGAGCGAACGCTACCGCGTCCAGTTCAGTTTGCCAGTCGACGAACCTCTTGACGGTCATCTGGACTGCTCTCTCTACACTCCCTACGATCGTAAGATTGTAGCCGGCCGGTTGCATCTGTCGCCAAATTTTCTTTGCTTCGCTAGCGAATTGCCCGGACTTGTGCAGCTGGTGGTGCCGCTTAGAGACGTGGCCTGCGCCGAGAAGAAAGACGAACCGGTTGGAGGGCAGGGTCGGCCGGGACAGAGTCTGTTTCTGCATTTGAGACCGTCCTGCAGCGGCTCCCAACCGGTAAGGATATCCATAGTTTTCTGACCAGATTCTTCCTCACAATTCCATGAGATTTGTCGTCTAAAAACCTTGAGATTCGTCTCCATCAAATCCTGAGATTCGTCTCCATCAAGCTCTGAGATTCGTCTCAATCAAACCCTGAGATTCGTCTCCATCAAATCCTGAGATTCGTCTCCATCAAGCCCTGAGATTCGTCTCCATCAAGCCCTGACATTTGTCTCCAAATCCTGAGATTCGTCTCCATCAAGCCCTGAGATTCGTCTCCATCAAGCCCTGAGATTTGTCTTCATCAAGCCCTAAGATTCGTCTCCATCAAGCCCTGAGATTTGTCTCCATCAAATCCTGAGATTCGTCTCCATCAAGCCCTGAGATTCGTCTCCATCAAGCCCTGAGATTCGCCTCCATCAAACCCTGAGGCTCGCTGAATCCCACAGGTGCTGTTCACAGACCTGCTGGATCGCGAGGTGCTGCTGGAGAAGCTCACCGCTTATTTGCGCCGACAGAAAATTGCCGAACAACCTGGCGAAGTTCAAAGCCCAGTTGGGCAGCAACAGCATCAGCTGCTCTGTCCGGATTTGCACAGGCAGCCCGCTCTGGTGCACATCTTCACCCAGAGTCATCCGCATCTGTTCTCGGACGAGGCGGCTGGAAAAGAGGTTTGGATTTGTCCGAGAATATTGAAGATCGATTTTTTTAACAATGGGAGATCATATCATCGATTTTTTCATCAGTTCGGAATATCGGAAAGATTGATGATCGTCTGGGATGATTGGGGAATCTTTTGGGAAGATTGGTAATATTTATAGAAGACTGATCATGACCATCTTTTGGGAATATTAGATATTTTTTTGGAAAGACTGGTTTTTTTCTTTTTTTTATGAAGATTGATCTGATCTTTAGGGAAGATTAGGATCTCTTGGGAAGATTCGGGATCTCTTGGGAAGATTCGGGATCTGTTGGGAAGATTCGGGATCTCTTAGGAATATTCGAGATCTCTTGGGAAGATTGGGGATCTCTTGGGAAGATTCGGGATCTGTTGGGAAGATTCGGGATCTGTTGGGAAGATTCGAGATCTCTTAGGAATATTCGAGATCTCTTGGGAAGATTGGGATCTCTTGGGAAGATTTGGGATCTCTTGGGAAGATTGGGATCTCTTCGGAAGATTTGGGATCTCTTGGGAAGATTCGGGATCTCTTGGGAAGATTTGGGATCTCTTGGGAAGATTGGGATCTCTTGGGAAGATTTGGGATCTCTTGGGAAGATTCGGGATCTCTTGGGAAGATTGGGGATCTCTTGGGAAGATTTGGGATCTCTTGGGAAGATTGGGATCTCTTGGGAAGATTTGGGATCTCTTGGGAAGATTCGGGGCCTCTTGGGAAGATTCGGGGCCTCTTGGGAAGATTCGGGGCCTCTTGGGAAGATTGGGAATCTTTTGGAAAGATTGGAGATATTTTGGGAAGATTGGGTATCATCAGGGAAAATTAGGGACCATTTAAGAGAACAAGGGATCAGTTAGGAGAGTCGGGGATCATTTCGAAAGATTTTGAGTAAAATCTTTGTTGTATTCTTGGTCCAATTCATTTGAATTTCCAAACACCCTCCCCAGGTACTCTGGGACGCCTACTTCAAAGAGTACGGCTCCGGGGTTTGCATGTACCGCACGCCAGAACTGCGCCGTCTGGTGTACGAAGGCCTGCCTGAACGACTGCGCGGCCAGCTGTGGATGATCCTGAGCGGCGCGGCCAACGAGCTGGCTGCTGGCCCGGGTTACTATGGCCAACTAGTCGAAGCCACCGTCGGTCGGAGTAGCTTTGTCACCGAGGAGATCGAGCGGGATTTGCATCGGTCGCTGCCAGAGCATCCGGCATTTCAATCCGAGCTGGGAATTGACGCTTTGCGCAGAGTCTTAACGGCCTACGCGCATAGGAATCCCAATATTGGCTATTGCCAGGTAGGTGAAATAGGAGAGAAGTAGGGTGGGATAGGGAGACAGTAGGGTGGGATAGGGAGACAGTAGGGTGGGATAGGGAGACAGTAGGGTGGGATAGGGAGACAGTAGGGTGAGATGGGGAGACAGTAGGGTGAAATAGGGGAGATAGTAGGGTGAGATGGGGAGACAGTAGGGTGAAATAGGGGAGACAGTAAGGTGAGATGAGGATACAGTAGGGTGAGATGGGGAGACAGTAGGGTGAGATGGGGAGGTAGTAGGGTGGGATAGGGAGACAGTAGGGTGGGATAGGGAGACAGTAGGGTGAGATGGGGAGACAGTAGGGTGAAATAGGGGAGATAGTAGGGTGAGATGGGGAGACAGTAGGGTGAAATAGGGGAGACAGTAAGGTGAGATGGGGATACAGTAGGGTGAGATGGGGAGACAGTAGGGTGAGATGGGGAGGTAGTAGGGTGAGATGGGGAGACAGTAGGGTGAGATGGGGGGGTAGTAGGGTGAGATGGGGAGACAGTAGGGTGAGATGGGGAGGTAGTAGGGTGAGATGGGGGGACAGTAGGGTGAGATGGGGAGGTAGTAGGGTGAGATGGGGAGACAGTAGGGTGAGATGGGGAGGTAGTAGGGTGAGATGGGGAGACAGTAGGGTGAGATGGGGAGACAGTAGGGTGAGATGGGTAGACAGTAGGGTGAGATGGGGATACAGTAGGGTGAGATGAGGAGGTAGTAGGGTGAGATGGGAATACAGTAGGGTGAGATGGGGAGGTAGTAGGGTGAGATGGGGAGACAGTAGGGTGAGATGGGGATACAGTAGGGTGAGATGGAGAGGTAGTAGGGTGAGATGGGGAGACAGTAGGGTGAGATGGGGATACAGTAGGGTGAGATGGGGAGGTAGTAAGGTTAGTACGGTGAGATGGGGAGACAGTTGGGTGAGATGGGGAGATAGTAGGATGAGATGGGAGATAGTAGGGTGAGATACTGAGATGCTAGAGTGAGATGGGAGATAGTAGGATGAGATATTGAGATGGTAGGGTGAGAGGGAGAGATAATAGATAGTAGGGTGAGGTCTCTGAGATGGGAGGATAGTAGGGTGAGATGGGAGATAGTAGGGTGAGAGGGGGAGCTAGTACGGTGGGAGGAGGTGACGGTAGCGTTAGAGGGTAAGATGGTAGGGTGAGAGGTGGAGATAGTAGGGTGAGAGTAAGAGAGTAGGGTGACAGAGATAAGAGTAAATAGACAGGGAGAGAGGGAGTTGATATCCCTCTGACCGAATACCGCTCTCTCTCGCGCCCACCTGATCCCTGCAGGCTATGAACATAGTGACCTCGGTTCTGCTTCTGTACTGCAACGAAGAGGAAGCATTTTGGCTTCTGTGCGCGATCTGCGAGCGCCTACTGCCTGACTATTACAATTGTCGCGTTGTTGGCGCCCTAGTTGATCAGCAGGTGCTTTGCCAGCTGCTTGGCGACGCGTCACCGAAGCTGTTGAAACATCTCAGCCAGCTCAATGTAGTATCCATGATTTCGTTGAGTTGGTTTCTAACGATATTTCTTAGGTAAATAAATGCAATAGAAATGCTACTATTTAATTGAGTTTTTTAATAATTGTCAAACTACTAAGTAGTATAAATAGCGTTAATCGTTATTTTTTATTTTCCCTTTCTAGCAAGCGGCGCCCGGCTCAATTTTGGTGTTTTTGATCCCCTTTGATTTATCTTGTATTGATAATTATTAGGTAAAAAATATCCGATAAGAGAATATATGAGATAAGAGATAAGATAAAATAAGGGCAGAAGACGATTTGAAAAAGTTTTGAAAAAAATCTTTTTCGTGTAAGCGCGGCCATCCCACAATCGTCTGGCAAAAATTGTCTCTCAGATCCCTCATTAAAAATCCAGAAATTTACTAAGTAGTATGAATCGCGTTTTCGCTATTTTTTCCTTTGCTATAAGTATTGTTAATAACACTATTTGTTCTATATTTTTTTCAATTTAACAGCGTGATTCCATTCACAAGCGCCGTCAACATTTTGGACTGCTTTTTCTACGAAGGCGCCCGGGTGATCTTTCAAATCACGTTGGAATTGTTGACTAAAGCTGAGCGTCAACTTCTGGCAGCTCGAGAAGACTCGGACGCGATGCTGACTTTGAACGGCTTGTTAAAACGATTGGACACGCCGGATGCTGTTCGTAGGCTGGTGTCGGAGGCAACTAATCGGCTTAGTCACGTGACTAATGTGAAGATTGATCAGCTGCGGATGCGGCATCGATTGCAGGTATTTATTTGGTATTTTAGAATCGCCAATTATCTACCTTTAGAATCGTCACTAATCTAAAAGCGTCAATTTTGAATCAACGTAATTCAATCGCCGATATGTAGCGTAAATTACTTTAAAAAGCTGAGTTTTTTGTCTATTATAACCGCGTAGGTTGTCCAAGGCCTGGAAGAGAACGTAATGAAAAACTGCGTTCGCGCGGTCATCTCTACGGATTTGAGGCCGGCCTGTCAGCTTGGCCGCGAGTGTCTTGAAGGCCTCTTCTGGCTATTCAAAGAGGAGAGCGTGCATAGCGCTTTCTGGCGCGCGCGTCAAGTAGCCGATCACGTTGACGCCGGTCGGCATGACCCGACACGTCCCTATTATGACCAGACTAGGCTAAACTATGAGCAATTTGATCGGCTCATGTTGGCCGTATCACCTTGGGGTCGATGCGCTAGACAGCTTAATTTGAGACTATTCAAACTCGTTGATCTGGACGGAGACAATCAGGTTAGTGAAAAAATGAAAAAAAACTAAATGCGCTTAAGAAATTTAAACGAAGACAACTACGTATTTTTCATTCTTTTAGAAAACTGCTTTTTTACGTAGCTACCTAACTCCGCCGCACGCCCACCTCAATCAGCAAGCCTACCTCAGCACACCCACCTCATTCCGCACACCCACCTCACTCCGCAACCCCACTTCACTCCACACACCCACCTCATTCCGCACACCCACCTCACTCCGCAACCCCTCTTTACTCCGCACACCCACCTCATTCCGCACACCCACCTCACTCCGCACACCCACCTCATTCCGCACACCCACCTCACTCCGCACACCCACCTCATTCCGCACACCCACCTCACTCCGAACACCCACCTCATTCCGCACGCCCACCTCACTCCGCTCACCCAACTCATTCCGCATACCCACCTCACTTCGTGAGCCTCCTTATTTTACGTACCTTAAGCGACACAATTATACTTTTCATTTCTCTAATTTTCACTAACTGCATGCGCCCAGGTGAATTTCCTTGAATTCGCTTGGACTCTCGGCATAATTTGCGGTCGTGACGTGACGCTGAAATTCAAGCTGCTCTACGTTCTCCACCTGGACGGTTGCCAGTCTGAGTTGTCAAGACAAATTAGCCAGCAAGAACTTCAAGATGTTGGAGGGCAGACCGCCGCATCAGGATCAGTGTCCAATGACAACGCTGACAATGATCTTCTAGAAGATTCCGATATTGCCCCGGCGGTGGAAGCTACCGAGGAGGCTCTGGCAGAGGAAGCTAATAATGAAGCTGGGGCTGTCGCGGCGGCGACGACGGCCTCGTCTCTTTCAGTGGAACCAACCGCAAATTTTCGAATTGTTACTTCTCTATCGAATATGTCGATTAACAGTCGGAATAGATTTATTCGTCTGCAAGAATTTGAAACGCTTCGACCGGCCTCTATGTCGCGACCAAAGTTTATTGAGCTTTGGAAAGCGATTCATCAGCTAATTGAATTGGCGCCTAACGAGCAATTTTTGTTAAATAGCGTGGCTCAGGTAACTAATTAAGCTTCAATGATTATTAATAAACTATGCACCTTAAGTGCCTGTGACTGAACGGCAATAAAGTGGATAGACCATTAGAACTAACCAATCGGTGATCCGCTAACCCGAGCAGCGAATCGAAGGAGTAGAAAAGTTCTGGTGGGTCTGGTGGGCTGGACCGGGTCTTTTATGGCTTTTTTATGGGAAAGCGCCACTTAACTTATTTAACCGATAAAAAAGTGTAGAATTATCAAACTGAGAAAAACGGATTGACTGGACAGAAAGCCACCCCTACTAAAAATCAGCCAGCCAATAGCTGGGTAGATAGTCATACTATAAAAGTACAACAGGACGATTAGAAAGTCGCTGATAAACAGGCCACCCCAACCACAAGCCAGCCAGCCAACCAGCCAATACTGTGGTTTGCTGGAGGGTTAGAAAGATAAAGTCGCTAAAAATAGCTTGTAACCCTACCCCGTCGCAAACCAGCCAGCCAATAAGCTGTAAAAGTGCCCTGTTTTTTAGGAGGGAGGGCGCTTGAAAAAGATAATGAGAGGAATTTCCTCCTCAGGACGAATTCAATTCTAACAAACCCCCGCAAGCTACGAGCGTAAGATAATTGCATTCTCTACTATAGTACTACAATATCATCTTCTCTCTCTTCTCCTCCTAATACTAAAGTTGGTGCGATGATTGTTTGTTTGTTTGTCTGTTTGTTTGTGTGTTGCATAACTCCTCCTAGAATACTTGCAAGTCAGCGTTGAAACTTATATGGGTAAACTGCAAATTTTCCCGGGACTGCAGTGGGCTATTTCCATTTTTTATTTTCACATTTTAAGATCCCTAAAAAAGCAGAAAACTGATTTCCTAACCTTCTCTGGTCACTTTTTCTGCTCGGAGCCGAAAATTTGCATGAATTTTGAGCTATTGCGCCACAACTTTCTCCTATCTCTGTAGTGTATTTTCTCTCCAGTGGGGGGATGGTCGCGTTCTCAGTGGCGGCGTGTGTACACTTTTACCTTGGCGCACGGGCTGACTGACTGTATAGAAAATTGCGCAACGATATATGTTCTGATTTTCAATAGGCAGCCCTGTGTATTTATTTGTTGGATAGTGAATTCAATTTTAATAAACTTGCGAGCATCTTTAGCACGCACTGAACGTACACTCGATGGTTCAATGCTTTAAATCGGGAAATTTCAAACGCTAACTGTTCCTCGAGTTTTTTACTTTGAGAGGAGAGACTTATATTGCTGGAAAGATCTTTCAATGCTGAGTTCGGGAATATAAGTTGCTTGCTTTAAATCAAAAAAACTGAAAGCACTGCATTCTATAAAAGATTTTCATACTTTTAACTTTCTGCAAAGAGTGTACTCATTTTGGATTGAATGGGGGTTCGACCGACCCCCTAACAGTTGGGGGGGGGGGGGGTGGGTTCAATTTCTAACCGCCACTGCGTATTGCAAGGGGTCAGTCTCTGAGCATTGGAGGGTTGATTTAGTTTGCGTAATAATTTTAACTGAGACTGATACTGACTGACGGAGAAATGAATTGCGCCATCAATTTGTTTTATTATTTGTGCCAGCAGGCAGTAGTGAACGTACACTCGATATTTCAATGCTTTAAAACGGGAACTTTCAAACGCTAAATTTTCTTTGAGTATTAAACTTTGAGAGGAGAGACTTATATTGCTGAAAAGAGCTTGCAACGCTGAGTTCGGGTATAAAAATTGTTTGCTTTAAAGTAGAAAAAATGAAGGCGGAGCAATGGAAAAAGTTTTTCATACTTTTTACTGTCGGCAAAGATTTTATTCATTTTAGGGGTTCATGGGGGTTCCGGGGGTTGGTTTCATCTTCTAACTGCCACTGAGTATTGGAGGGGGTCGGTCGCTGTGTATTGGAGGGTTGATTTACAATAGATTGCGCAATCTTTTTGCTAACTTTATACTGACTGACTGAGAAATCGGTTGCGCAATCAATTGATTCAATTAGTTCAATATTTTATTGGCGCCTTTCAACACGCTGCTGTGTGTAGCTCTAACCCTAACCCTAACCAATGAATTCTGAGAGTTGAGTTTAGCTGATGGAGTTCAGGGAATGGAATTCCAGTGATGGGAGTTCTTCCCATTTCTTCTCCGAAGGAGGAGTTGGCCTCGTCCTAATACTAAAGTTGGTGCGATGATTGTTTGTTTGTTTGTCTGTTTGTTTGTGTGTTGCATAACTCCTCCTAGAATACTTGCAAGTCAGCGTTGAAACTTATATGGGTAAACTGCAAATTTTCCGGGGACTGCAGTGGGCTATTTCAATTTTTTATTTTCACATTTTAAGATCCCTAAAAAAGCAGAAAACTGCAATCTTGACCTTTGATAATCTTATTTGTCCCCTCTTTCTGCTCGGAGCTGATAAAATGCATCAATTTTGATTGCTTGCGCCATAACTTTCTCCTATCTCGCCAGTGCATTTCTCTCCAGTTGGGGGATGGGGCGTTCTAAGTGGCTGCGTGTGTACAATTGGACCCTAGCTCACTGGCGCACTGTATAGATGATTGCGCAATGATTTGGCTACTGTTAAGTTGTTCTGCCTTTCAATATGAAGCCTGTGTATTGTAGGACAGTTAAATTCATTGCATAACTTGCGAGTCGCTTTAACAGGCGGTGAGCGTACACTCGATATTTCAATGCTTTAAATCGGAAAGTTGTAAACGCTAACTGCTCCTCGAGTTCTAAACTTTAAGAGAAAAAAGGCTTTAAATCGGAAAGTTGTAAACGCTAACTGCTCCTCGAGTTCTAAACTTTAAGAGAAAAAACTTATATTGCCGGAAAGAGCTTGCAACACTGAGTTTGGAGGTATAAGTTGTTTGCTTTAAATATGAAAACAAAAAGGACAGCATTCAAAAACTATTTCCGAACTTTTAACTTTCTGCAAAGATTACACTTAGTTTCGCGAGACGTAATAGATAAAGTTATGGGAAGGGTTCAACTTCTTACTGCCACTGTGTATTGGAGGGTTGATTTAGATTGCGCAATCATTTTGTTAACTTTACCTGAGCCTGATACTGACTAAATGAGAAATCGGTTGCGCAATAAATTGATTCAATTAATTCAATATTCTTATCGGCGCCTTCAACCCGCAGCTCTGTGCAGCTCTAACCCTAACCCTAGACCACTGATGGCACTGAACCCTGAGAGTTGAGTTCTTTTTGACGGAGAAAATTTCGATTGAGTCCAGTTTTACGGAGAGGATTTCGATGGTTTTCAGTTTCACGGAGAGGATTTCTGTTTCGCGGAGAGGAGTTTGATGGATTTGAAGATGTTTTGATGATGGGATTCGGGTCATGGGATTCAGCTAAGGGGTTTCAGGGAATGGAATTCCGGTGATGGGAGTTCTTCCCCTTTCTCCTCCATCGGAGGAGTTGGCCTCGTTAATACTAAAACTGGTGCGATGTTTGTTTGTGTGTTGCAATTTTTCTCCTAAACTACTGGCAAGTCAGCGTTGAAACTTATATGGGAAAACTGCAAATTTTCCGGATTGGGTTTATAGCTATTTTAATCTTTCATTTTTACATTTTAAGATCCCTAAAAAAGCAGAAAACTGTTTTTTTAACCCTCAATAACCTTCTTTGGCCACTCTGCCTGGGGCTGCAGCCAGTTTGTAAAAATAGCCACCCCAACCTCCGCCCGCGGGCCGCTGTGTATTGAGGGGTGGTGGGTGCGCGTGTTCCGCGTTCAATGCAAATAACCCCCCCCCCGCGTGTTGGGGGTTCAATTAAATTTAACGATTCCCCGGAATGGGAGGGGGTTGGGCTTGGGCTGAGTGTACATAGCAGTTGTACAGTGTAAGGAGATAGCTAGGACGGTGTCGAGATTTAATTGGTTTTATTATCAGCGGCATTCAATAGGCAGCCATGTGTATTTGCTGGGCAGTAAAATTTAATGAATAAACTTGCGAGCCTCTTTAGCAGGCTGTGAACGTACACTCGATACTTTAATGCTTTAAATCAGGAAATTTCAAGCGCTAACTGTTCCTCGAGTTTTAAACTTTCAGAGGAGAGACTTATATTACTGGAAAGATCTTGCAATACTGAGTTCGGGGATATAAGTTGTTTGCTTTAAATGTGAAAACAAAAAGCACAGCATTTAAAAAACGATTTCCATACTTTTAACTTTCGGCAGTGTACTCATTTTGGAGTTCAATGGGGGTTCAACCAACCCCCCAACAGTTGGTGGGAGGGGGGGGGTTCAACTTTTAATTGCCACTGCGTATTGGAAGGGGGTCAGTCGCTGTGTATTGGAGGGTTGATTTAGTTTGCGCAATCTTTTTGTTAACTTTTACCGAGACTGATACTGACTGACTGTGAAATCGGTTGCGCATTCAATTAATTCAATTGGTTCAACACGCTGCTGCGTTGTAGCTCTAACCCTAACCCTAACCCTAACCCTAACCACTAAATCCTGAGAGTTGATTCTTTTTTACGGAGAAAATTTCGATTCAGTCCAGTTTAATGGAGAGAATTTCTGTTTCGCGAAGACGATTTTGATGGATGTCAGTTTCACGGAGAGGATTTCCATGGAGTCCAGTTTCACGGAGAGGATTTCTGTTTCTCGGAGGGGATTTTGATGAATGTCAGTTTCACGGAGAGGATTTCCATGGAGTCCAGTTTCACGGAGAGGATTTCTATTTCTCGGAGGGGATTTTGATGAATGTCAGTTTCACGGAGAGGTGTTTGATGGAGTTTTCTTTTACGGAGAAGATTTCGATGATGTTCAGTTTCGCGGAGAGGAGTTGGATGATGGGATTCAGGGAATGGAGTTCCGGTGATGGGAATTCTTCCCCTTTCTCCTCCAGAGGAGGAGTTGGCCTCGTTAATACTAAAAGTGGTGCGTTGTTTGTTTGTCTGTATGTGTGTTGCAATTTTTCTCCTAGACTACTGACAAGTCAGCGTTGAAACTTATATGGGTAAACTGCAAATTTTCCGGATTGGGTTTATAGCAATTTTAATCTTTCATTTTTACATTTTAAGATCCCTAAAAAAGCAGAAAAGTAATTTCTTAACCTTCTTTGGCCCTTCTGTGGTCACTCTGCCTCTCCAGTGGAGGGGTTGCAGTCTGTTTGTAAAAATAGCCACCCCAACCTCCGCCCGCGGGCCGCTGTGTATTGAGTGGTGGTGGGTGCGCGTGTTCTGCGTTCAATGCAAATAAAACCCCCCGCGTGTTGGGGGGTTGGGTTGAATTTAATGATTCCCCCAGAACGGGGGGTTGGGCTTGGGCTGAGTGTACATAGCAGTTGTACAGTGTAAACAGATAAGACTGTGTCGAGATTCATTTGGTTTTATTATTGGCGCCTTTTTTCTCCATAGGCAGCCGTGTGTATTAGCTTGGCAGTGAAATTCAATGAATAAACTTGCGAGCTTCTCTAGCAAGCAGTCGGGAAATCGGTAAATTTCAAACGCTAACTGTTCCTCGAGTTTTAAACTTTGAGAGGAGACACTTATATTGCTGGAAAGATCTTGCAACGCTGAGTTCGGGGATATAAGTTGTTTGCTTTAAATATGAAAAAAAGCACCGCATTTAAAAAACCATTTCCATACTTTTAACTTTCTGCAAAAATTGTACTCAGTTTTGCGAGACGTAATAGATAAAGTTGGGTGAGGGTTCAACTTCTCACTGCTGCTGTGTATTGGAGGGTTGATTTAGATTGCGCAATGTTTTTGTTAACTTTAACTGAGACTGATACTGACTGACTGTGAAATCGGTTGCGCAATGAATTGATTCAATTAGTTCAATATTTTTATCAGTGCCTTTTAACACGAAGCTGTGCGTAGTTCTAACCCTAACCCTAACCCTAACCCTAACCAATGAATCCGGAGAGTTGAGTTGTTTGACGGAAAAAATTCGATTGAGTCCAGTTTAGCGGAGACGATTTCAATGTTTTAATTTTGACGAAGAGGATTTCTGTTTTGTGGAGAGGATTTCGATGATGTTCAGTTTCGTGGAGAGGATTTCGATGGTGTTCAGCTTCACGGAGAGGATTTCGATGGTGTTCAGCTTCACGGAGAGGATTTCTGTTTCGCGGAGATAATTTATGATTGATTTCTGTTTTATGGAGACCATTTTGATGGATTTAAGTTTCAAGGAGAGGATTTCGAAGGAGTCCAGTTTCACGGAGAGGATTTCGATGGTTTTCAGTTGCACGGACAGGATTTTTCTGCTTCGCGGAGAGGATCTTGATGGATTTGGCATCTTCAATCAGTCAGAGAAGAGAGTAAAGAGAAGAATGAAAAGAGAAGAGAGATGAGATGATAGAAAACAGAGTAGAAATGAGTGGAGAGATTAGACATGACAGACGGGAGAGAAGAGGGGAGTAAGGCGGGAACGAAGGAGAGAAAAGAGAAGAGGAGAGAGGAGACGAGAGGGGAGATATGAGATAGCAGAGGGAGACAAGAGAGATGATAGGAGAGAGAATAGAGATGAGGGATAAGAGCGTACAGAGGAAATAGAAGAGAGGGGAAGTAGAGGAGAAAGAAAGAGTGAGATGAGGGATGAGAGATGAGAGAGGAGGGGAGAGAGAAGAGAGGAGAAAAGAGGGGAGAAATGAGACAGGAGAGAGTAGAGACGAAAGACCAGGGAGAAGATATAAATAAGGTAGTATAGATGAGAGGAGAGAGAGGAGAGAGAGAAGCGAGAGGAGAAGAGAGAGAGAGGAGAGATGAAAGAGATGAAAGATCAGAGATAAGAGAGTTAAGAGAAGGAAAGTAGTGAGGACAGGAGAGATGAGAGAATGGAGAGGATAGAAAAGAGAGAAGAGAAGAGACAGGGGATAGTGGTAAGGAGGAAAGAAAGATGGGAGACAAGAAAGTAGAGTGTGAGAGCGTATATGAGATATGAGAAATGAGAAGCAGATAGGAGAGAAAAGAGAAGAAAGAGAGGGTTAAGAGAGACGATAGATAAGTAAGGAGAGATGACATATGAGAGAGGAGAGAAGAGGGAGAGATAAGAGAGAAGAGAGGAGACAGGAGACAGAAGTGAAGAGGAGAGATATGAGAGAAGAGAGGAGACAAGAGACGGGAGAGGGTACAAACGAAAGACGAGGGAGAAGAGATAAATAAGGGAGTAGAGATGAGAAAAGAGAGAGAAGAGATAAGCGAGAAGAGTAGTAATAGAGGAGAGAGAGAAGCGAGAGAAGGGAGAGAGGAGGGAGAGGAGAGATGAAAGATCAGAGATGAGAGAGATGAAAGTGTAGAGAGGAGTAATTAGTGAGGAGAAAGAAGAGAGTAAAAATAAAAATCAGAGCGCAGGGCGCAAGAGATGAGAGATGGGAGTTGATAGATTGTAGAGGATTTGGAGATGATTTGGAAGATGGGATTCAATTCATGGAATTGCAGCTGATAGGAGTTCTTCCCCTTCAGAATTCCGGTGATGGGAGTTCTTCCCCTTTCTCCTCCAGAGGAGGAGTTCCACTTCCCCTAATACTAAAACTGACGCGATGTTTGTCTGTCTGTCTGTATGCATTAAGTGAACTCCTACAATTCTGCCAAGTCAGCGTCGAAACTTATATGGGAAAACTGCAAATTTTCCGGAGCAGGCTTTAGGCTATTTTAATTTTTAATTTTCCAATTTTAACATCCCTAAAAAAGCAGAAAACTGCTTTTTTAACCTTCTTTGGCCACTCTGCCTGGGCTTCAGCCAGTTTGTAAAAATAGCCACCCCAACCTCCGCCCGCGGGCCGCTGTGTATTGAGGGGTGGTGGGTGCGCGTGTTCTGGGTTCAATGCAAATAAAACCCCCCGCGTGTTGGGGGGTTGAGTTCAATTTAATGATTCCCCCAGACTGGGGGGTTGGGCTTGGGCTGAGTGTACATAGCAGTTGTACAGTGTAAATAGATAGACTGTGTCGAGATTCATTTGGTTTTATTATTGGCAGCCCTGTGTATTAGTTTGGCAGTGAAATTCAATGAATAAACTTGCGAGCTTCTCTAGCAAGCAGTCGGGAAATTGGTAAATTTCAAACGCTAACTGTTCCTCGAGTTTTAAACTTTGAGAGGAGACACTTATATTGCTGGAAAGATCTTGCAACGCTGAGTTCGGGAATATAAGTTGTATGCTTTAAATATGAAAAGAAAAAGCACAGCATTTAAAAAACTATTTCCATACTTTTAACTTTCTGCAAAAACTGTAATCAGTTTTGCGAGACGTAATAGATAAAGTTGGGCGTATTGGAAGGGGGTCTGCCGCTGCGTATTGGAGGGTTGATTTAGATTGCGCAACCGTTTATTTAACTTTAAATAAGACTGATACTGTCTGACTGAGAAATGGTTTGCGCAATTAATTGATTCAATTAATTCAACACGCAGCTCTGTGCAGCTCTAACCCTAACCCTAACCAATGAATTCTGAAAGTTAAGTTCTTTTTGACAGAGAAAATTTCGATTGAGTCCAGTTTCACGGAGTATTCTGATGGTTTTCGGTTTCACGGAGAGGATTTCTTTTTCGTGGAGAGAATCTAGATGTATTTCTGTTTTACGGAGACGATTTTGATGGATGTCAGTTTCACTCAGAGGATTTCCATGGAGCCCAGTTTCACGGAGGGGATTTCTGTTTCGCGGATTGGATTTCAAAAGGAGTCCAGTTTCACGGAGAGGGTTTCTGTTTCGCGGAGAGGATTTCTGTTTCGCGGAGAGGATTTCTGTTTCGCGGAGAGGATTTCTGTTTCACGGAGGGATTTTGATGGATTTGGTATCTTCAGTCAGTCAGTAAAGAGAGTAAAGAGAAGAGTGAAAAGAGAAGAGAGAAGAGATGAGAGAGGACAGATTAGACATGACAGATGGGAGAGAAGAGGGGAGTAACGCGGGAACGAAGAGGGAGAGAGAAGAAAAGAGGAGAGAGGAGATGAGAGGGAAGATATGAGATAGCAGAGGGAGACAGGAGAGATGAGAGGAGAGAGAAGAGAGGAGCTGAGAGTAGAGGAGAAAGAAATAGTGAGATGAGGCATGAGGGATGAGAGATGAGAGAGGAGAGAAGAGAGGAGAGAGGAGAAAACAGGGGATAAAGGAGACAGGAGAGAAAGACGAAAGACGAGGGAGAAGAGATAAATAAGGTGGTAGAGATGAGAGACGTGAGAGGAGAGAAAAGAGAAGAGAGGAGACAGAAGAATCTGAGTCTGGACAATGGCAGTCAGTTTTTGCGAACAGGGAAAACAAGATATGGTATTTGAAAGGCTTTACAGAGGATTTGGAGATGATTTGGAAGATGGGATTCAAGTCATGGAATTTCAGCTAATGGATTTCAGGGAATGGAATTCCGGTGATGGGAGTTCTTCCCCTTTCTCCTCCAGAGGAGGAGTTGGCCTCGTCTCTTCTCCTAATACTAAAGTTGGTGCGATGATTGTTTGTTTGTTTGTCTGTTTGTTTGTGTGTTGCATAACTCCTCCTAGAATACTTGCAAGTCAGCGTTGAAACTTATATGGGGAAACTGCAAATTTTCCGGGGACTGCAGTGGGCTATTTCAATTTTTTATTTTCACATTTTAAGATCCCTAAAAAAGCAGAAAACTGATTTCCTAACCTTCTCTGGACACTTTTTCTGCTCGGAGCCGAAAATTTGCATGATTTTGAGCGATTGCGCCACAACTTTCTCCTATCTCTGTAGTGTATTTTCTCGCCAGTGGGGGTTGGTCGCGTTCTCAGTGGCAGCGTGTGTACAAGCGGACCCCGGCTGAAAAATTGAACTGTGTGTATTTCGTGGGGTGGTGGGTAAGTAAGCGCAATTATATGGCTATTGTGCTGAGATTCAATTGGTTTTATTATCAGCGCCTTTCAATTGACTGCCCTGTGCATTGGTTAGACAGTGAAATTCAATGAATAAACTTGCGGGCCTCTTTAGCAGGCAGTGAACGTATGAACGTACACTCAATATTGCAATGCTATAAATCGGCAAATTTCAAACTCAGACTGTTGCTGGAGTTTTTAACTTTGAGAGGAGAGACTTATATTGCTGGAAAGAACTTGCAACGCTGAGTTCGGGGATATAAATTGTTTGCTTTAAATATGAAAACTAAATGCTCTGCATTGGAAAAACTATTTCCATACTTTTAACTTATTGCAAAGATTGTACTCATTTTAGGAGTTCAATGGTGTTCGACTGACCCCCCAACAGTTGGGGGGGGGGTTCAATTTCTAATTGCCACTGCGTATTGGAAGGGGGTCGGTCGCTGTGTATTGGATGGAGGGTTGATTTAGATTGCGCAATATTTTTGTTAACTTTAACTGAGACTGATACTGACTGACTTAGAAATACGAGCGTAAATTGCGCAATCTTTTGATTCAATTATCTCATTTTTTATCGGACCTTTTCAACACGCAGCTCTGTGCAGCTCCAACCCTAACCCTAACCCTAACCACTGAATCCTGAGAGTTTAGTTGTTTGACGGAGAAACTTTCGATTGAGTCCAGTTTCACGGAGAGGATTTCTGTTTCGCGGAGAGGATTTCGATCGTGTTCAGTTTCTCAGAGAGGATTTTGATGGATTTGGAGAACAGTTAGATAATGGGATTCGGGTCTTGGGATTCAGCTGATGGAGTTCAGGGAATGGAATTCCGGTGATGGGAGTTCTTCCCCTTTCTCCTCCATCGGAGGAGTTGGCCTCGTCTTAATACTAAAAGTGGTGCGTTGTTTGTTTGTCTGTATGTGTGTTGCAATTTTTCTCCTAGACTACTGACAAGTCAGCGTTGAAACTTATATGGGTAAACTGCAAATTTTCCGGATTGGGTTTATAGCAATTTTAATCTTTCATTTTTACATTTTAAGATCCCTAAAAAAGCAGAAAAGTAATTTCTTAACCTTCTTTGGCCCTTCTGTGGTCACTCTGCCTCTCCAGTGGAGGGGTTGCAGTCTGTTTGTAAAAATAGCCACCCCAACCTCCGCCCGCGGGCCGCTGTGTATTGAGTGGTGGTGGGTGCGCGTGTTCTGCGTTCAATGCAAATAAAACCCCCCGCGTGTTGGGGGGTTGGGTTGAATTTAATGATTCCCCCAGAACGGGGGGTTGGGCTTGGGCTGAGTGTACATAGCAGTTGTACAGTGTAAACAGATAAGACTGTGTCGAGATTCATTTGGTTTTATTATTGGCGCCTTTTTTCTCCATAGGCAGCCGTGTGTATTAGCTTGGCAGTGAAATTCAATGAATAAACTTGCGAGCTTCTCTAGCAAGCAGTCGGGAAATCGGTAAATTTCAAACGCTAACTGTTCCTCGAGTTTTAAACTTTGAGAGGAGACACTTATATTGCTGGAAAGATCTTGCAACGCTGAGTTCGGGGATATAAGTTGTTTGCTTTAAATATGAAAAAAAGCACCGCATTTAAAAAACCATTTCCATACTTTTAACTTTCTGCAAAAATTGTACTCAGTTTTGCGAGACGTAATAGATAAAGTTGGGTGAGGGTTCAACTTCTCACTGCTGCTGTGTATTGGAGGGTTGATTTAGATTGCGCAATGTTTTTGTTAACTTTAACTGAGACTGATACTGACTGACTGTGAAATCGGTTGCGCAATGAATTGATTCAATTAGTTCAATATTTTTATCAGTGCCTTTTAACACGAAGCTGTGCGTAGTTCTAACCCTAACCCTAACCCTAACCCTAACCAATGAATCCGGAGAGTTGAGTTGTTTGACGGAAAAAATTCGATTGAGTCCAGTTTAGCGGAGACGATTTCAATGTTTTAATTTTGACGAAGAGGATTTCTGTTTTGTGGAGAGGATTTCGATGATGTTCAGTTTCGTGGAGAGGATTTCGATGGTGTTCAGCTTCACGGAGAGGATTTCGATGGTGTTCAGCTTCACGGAGAGGATTTCTGTTTCGCGGAGATAATTTATGATTGATTTCTGTTTTATGGAGACCATTTTGATGGATTTAAGTTTCAAGGAGAGGATTTCGAAGGAGTCCAGTTTCACGGAGAGGATTTCGATGGTTTTCAGTTGCACGGACAGGATTTTTCTGCTTCGCGGAGAGGATCTTGATGGATTTGGCATCTTCAATCAGTCAGAGAAGAGAGTAAAGAGAAGAATGAAAAGAGAAGAGAGATGAGATGATAGAAAACAGAGTAGAAATGAGTGGAGAGATTAGACATGACAGATGGGAGAGAAGAGGGGAGTAAGGCGGGAACGAAGGAGAGAAAAGAGAAGAGGAGAGAGGAGACGAGAGGGGAGATATGAGATAGCAGAGGGAGACAAGAGAGATGATAGGAGAGAGAATAGAGATGAGGGATAAGAGCGTACAGAGGAAATAGAAGAGAGGGGAAGTAGAGGAGAAAGAAAGAGTGAGATGAGGGATGAGAGATGAGAGAGGAGGGGAGAGAGAAGAGAGGAGAAAAGAGGGGAGAAATGAGACAGGAGAGAGTAGAGACGAAAGACCAGGGAGAAGATATAAATAAGGTAGTATAGATGAGAGGAGAGAGAGGAGAGAGAGAAGCGAGAGGAGAAGAGAGAGAGAGGAGAGATGAAAGAGATGAAAGATCAGAGATAAGAGAGTTAAGAGAAGGAAAGTAGTGAGGACAGGAGAGATGAGAGAATGGAGAGGATAGAAAAGAGAGAAGAGAAGAGACAGGGGATAGTGGTAAGGAGGAAAGAAAGATGGGAGACAAGAAAGTAGAGTGTGAGAGCGTATATGAGATATGAGAAATGAGAAGCAGATAGGAGAGAAAAGAGAAGAAAGAGAGGGTTAAGAGAGACGATAGATAAGTAAGGAGAGATGACATATGAGAGAGGAGAGAAGAGGGAGAGATAAGAGAGAAGAGAGGAGACAGGAGACAGAAGTGAAGAGGAGAGATATGAGAGAAGAGAGGAGACAAGAGACGGGAGAGGGTACAAACGAAAGACGAGGGAGAAGAGATAAATAAGGGAGTAGAGATGAGAAAAGAGAGAGAAGAGATAAGCGAGAAGAGTAGTAATAGAGGAGAGAGAGAAGCGAGAGAAGGGAGAGAGGAGGGAGAGGAGAGATGAAAGATCAGAGATGAGAGAGATGAAAGTGTAGAGAGGAGTAATTAGTGAGGAGAAAGAAGAGAGTAAAAATAAAAATCAGAGCGCAGGGCGCAAGAGATGAGAGATGGGAGTTGATAGATTGTAGAGGATTTGGAGATGATTTGGAAGATGGGATTCAATTCATGGAATTGCAGCTGATAGGAGTTCTTCCCCTTCAGAATTCCGGTGATGGGAGTTCTTCCCCTTTCTCCTCCAGAGGAGGAGTTCCACTTCCCCTAATACTAAAACTGACGCGATGTTTGTCTGTCTGTCTGTATGCATTAAGTGAACTCCTACAATTCTGCCAAGTCAGCGTCGAAACTTATATGGGAAAACTGCAAATTTTCCGGAGCAGGCTTTAGGCTATTTTAATTTTTAATTTTCCAATTTTAACATCCCTAAAAAAGCAGAAAACTGCTTTTTTAACCTTCTTTGGCCACTCTGCCTGGGCTTCAGCCAGTTTGTAAAAATAGCCACCCCAACCTCCGCCCGCGGGCCGCTGTGTATTGAGGGGTGGTGGGTGCGCGTGTTCTGGGTTCAATGCAAATAAAACCCCCGCGTGTTGGGGGGTTGAGTTCAATTTAATGATTCCCCAGACTGGGGGTTGGGCTTGGGCTGAGTGTACATAGCAGTTGTACAGTGTAAATAGATAGACTGTGTCGAGATTCATTTGGTTTTATTATTGGCAGCCCTGTGTATTAGTTTGGCAGTGAAATTCAATGAATAAACTTGCGAGCTTCTCTAGCAAGCAGTCGGGAAATTGGTAAATTTCAAACGCTAACTGTTCCTCGAGTTTTAAACTTTGAGAGGAGACACTTATATTGCTGGAAAGATCTTGCAACGCTGAGTTCGGGAATATAAGTTGTATGCTTTAAATATGAAAAGAAAAAGCACAGCATTTAAAAAACTATTTCCATACTTTTAACTTTCTGCAAAAACTGTAATCAGTTTTGCGAGACGTAATAGATAAAGTTGGGCGTATTGGAAGGGGGTCTGCCGCTGCGTATTGGAGGGTTGATTTAGATTGCGCAACCGTTTATTTAACTTTAAATAAGACTGATACTGTCTGACTGAGAAATGGTTTGCGCAATTAATTGATTCAATTAATTCAACACGCAGCTCTGTGCAGCTCTAACCCTAACCCTAACCAATGAATTCTGAAAGTTAAGTTCTTTTTGACAGAGAAAATTTCGATTGAGTCCAGTTTCACGGAGTATTCTGATGGTTTTCGGTTTCACGGAGAGGATTTCTTTTTCGTGGAGAGAATCTAGATGTATTTCTGTTTTACGGAGACGATTTTGATGGATGTCAGTTTCACTCAGAGGATTTCCATGGAGCCCAGTTTCACGGAGGGATTTCTGTTTCGCGGATTGGATTTCAAAAGGAGTCCAGTTTCACGGAGAGGGTTTCTGTTTCGCGGAGAGGATTTCTGTTTCGCGGAGAGGATTTCTGTTTCGCGGAGAGGATTTCTGTTTCACGGAGGGATTTTGATGGATTTGGTATCTTCAGTCAGTCAGTAAAGAGAGTAAAGAGAAGAGTGAAAAGAGAAGAGAGAAGAGATGAGAGAGGACAGATTAGACATGACAGATGGGAGAGAAGAGGGGAGTAACGCGGGAACGAAGAGGGAGAGAGAAGAAAAGAGGAGAGAGGAGATGAGAGGGAAGATATGAGATAGCAGAGGGAGACAGGAGAGATGAGAGGAGAGAGAAGAGAGGAGCTGAGAGTAGAGGAGAAAGAAATAGTGAGATGAGGCATGAGGGATGAGAGATGAGAGAGGAGAGAAGAGAGGAGAGAGGAGAAAACAGGGGATAAAGGAGACAGGAGAGAAAGACGAAAGACGAGGGAGAAGAGATAAATAAGGTGGTAGAGATGAGAGACGTGAGAGGAGAGAAAAGAGAAGAGAGGAGACAGAAGAATCTGAGTCTGGACAATGGCAGTCAGTTTTTGCGAACAGGGAAAACAAGATATGGTATTTGAAAGGCTTTACAGAGGATTTGGAGATGATTTGGAAGATGGGATTCAAGTCATGGAATTTCAGCTAATGGATTTCAGGGAATGGAATTCCGGTGATGGGAGTTCTTCCCCTTTCTCCTCCAGAGGAGGAGTTGGCCTCGTCTCTACCTATAAAAATCAAAACTCTGTCTGTCTGTCTGTGTGTGGACAATTTTGATCGCTATGGACTCCCAAACCGCTCAACTAAATGACACCAAATTTTACACCCACCCTAAACTCACTACGGAGAATGTCTTAGGCTACCTTTTAATTTCCTAAATTTGAGTCTTCCTACCTAAAAGTGCAAAAAACTGCTCAAAATGCGCAATTTTTTCACTAAATCCTCCATAGCGCCGCTCCACTTCTACCGATTCTCTTCAAATTTGACACAGACAATTTTCAACTATTTTGGCACAATCATGTAAAATTTCGAGTCTGAAAGTTAATCCTGAACGGCGGTGTGCACTTTTAAAGTTTGGCTGTTTTTTTCAGCGTAGCAACCACCCCAACCTCCGCCCGCCTGCCTCTCTTTCCCGATACCGATCTGGGCCCAGATGTGTAAAAGGGTTTCAAAATTGACTAACTTTCAGCTGCCATAAGTTTGCTCCACGTAAAGCGATTGACTTCAAACTTGACACAATTCTTTATTGACCCATTCTCTATCTAAATGTAAAGTTTCAACTCTGTAACTCAACCAAAAAAGAAACTGTAAGCATGTGAAGTTTGTCTGCTTTTTCTGTTGTTTGTGCCACTCACTCACTCATTGCCCCAGAGCCAGACGAAGGGTCAGGCGATAGGACTGAATGTACATAGCAAATGTACAGTGTTTTGGAATTCCACCCGAGAGTGGAGAGGCTACGTTTAGCCATAACAGTTTAGTGAGAAATTTTAACCACTGCCCTTCCCTCTGTATTGGCAAACTCTGCAGCAGTTTAACACTGGATGGCAATTGGCAAATCGAGGGAATCCACTATCCAGCATGGTTTGTAAAAGCGAAATATTTATGAAAAGGCGATGCGATGCAATGCAATACAACCCTAGGCACACCATGGAAATTTTAGGTTTTCTTTTAAAGGTACTGTGTAAATATTAAATGGCCTCCTAAGAAATGCGTATTTCCTTGGTTGTTAGACTGATGCAGACTGCAGTGGAGCTGAAGATACACAAATTCCTTTCAGGGCTGCAAATTGGCAAGAAAGATGACGTGATCAAAGCATGAGAACAACCATGAGAGTACTACGTCCCACAAACTGGCTTTCCAAGCAGGGATGGGCAGACTTTTACTTCAAAGGCCAGATAAAGATTCCAGCTCATAGCTGAGGGCAGATGAAAGTGGAAAGAAGAAGGAATAGACGATTCGAAGAGAGGAGAGGCGACAGAGGGGATAAAAGAAAAGATAAAAGATAATAGGAGAGATGAGGGGGTGAGGACGATGAGAGAGAGGGGAGAAGAGGGGAGAGAGGAAAAGCGAGAGGAGAGAGTAGAGATGAGAGAGCAGAGAGCTGCAGGCAGATGAGAGGAGAGAGCAGAGAGGAGAGCAGAGAGGAAATAGGTGAAAGAAGAGATGAGAGAGTAAAGGGAAGAGAGAAGAGATAAAGATACATCTCTACATCTCTAAGGTTCTAGAGATGAGAGAGGTGGAAGGAGAGATAAGAGATAACGGAGAGAGGAGAGTGGAGTGAGAGAAGAGAGGGAGACAGAGTATAGAAAAGGGAAGAGAAGAGAAAAGAAGAAAGGAGAAAGGAAAGTAAGGAGTCAAAAGAGGGGAAAGAAAAGAGTACAGAGGAGAGAGGTTAGAGAACATATAAGACAGAGATGCCAGATTAAAGAGGGGGATGAGAGAGCAGAGACGAGAGTGAACAGATAAAAGATGGGAGAGTAGAGAGAACAGAGGAGAGGTTACAGAGACGAGAGAAGAGAGGAGAGACAAAGGTAGAGAAGTGAGTGAGGAGAGAGGAGAGGAAAGAGGAGAATGGAGAGGGGAGAGAGTAGAGAGAGAAGGAGAGATAAGAGAGAAAGACAGAGAAGAGAGAGAGAGAGAGAGAGAGAGAGAGAGAGAGAGAGAGAGAGAGAGAGAGAGAGAGAGAGAGAGAGAGGGGCGGAGCAGAGAGAAATAAGAAGAGATAAGAGATAAAAGATAAAGAAGAGAAAGGAATGATGAGAGAGCAAAGACGAGAGAGAAAAGAGGTGAGGGAAGAGACGAGAGAAGAGGGGAGAGATGAGAGAGTAGAGGAGAGGGGGAGAGAGGAGAGAGGAGAGGAGAGAGAAAACGAAAAAGTAGAGAGGAGAAAGTAGAGGAGAGAGAAACGAAGAGACAAGAGATGAGATAAGAGAGATGAAAGAGAAGAGAGATGAGGGAAGATACGAGAGAAGAGGGGAGAGAGGAGATAGGAGAGACGAGGGATGAGATAGATGAGAGGAAACAAAGAGACGATAGAAATTTTAAAGGATCCAAGGGACGTAGGGAGAGTCAGGGAGAGACCAGAGTTTAGCAATATATGTTTTAGAGTCAGACAGACATTGCCTGACATTCTGCGCAGTACCCCAGCCAACAATGTCTCAAACCCTAATTTTACACGAATGTGCTCCATTTTATGTCTACCTCTATCCTAATAACTATTAACAAGTTTTTTTTGTGTATGGCCTTAGATTTCAGAATACATGCAAAAGTAGTTCCGGGTATTGGAATTCCCCGGGTTCAAAATCCGCGGGTTTCAACAGCTTGTTACCTATAATTAACGTTTTCAATTAATGAAATAAAAAACCAGGCCGGTACTCATCTGACCCAATTGGGCGAAGCTGCCACTTCAGCGCCGTCTGCAGTCGAATCAGCGGGCAGCTGCACAGAAAACGTCGACTTATCAGCAGCGACTGATCCAGCTTTTGATAATTGGTTAATCACTTTCGACCAGTTTTTGGCTTGCTTTCTAAATCAGAGCGAATTGGCGGATTGGCTTGGCGCTCCTTGCGATCTGTTGCCTCGTATTAAAGCCTACAGAGAGAACAGTTGGCGCGTGAGAAATTCAAGCAATTAAATGCGGCCGAGTGAGAAATCTTCAAGAGTTGAGTTGATTGATTTCATACATGTATTTAGTTTCAACGTTTGGTTGTCTTCGGACAATGTTTCATAACTCACTATTCATAATTGTGCTAATATTTGATTGGTTAATAAGCATATTGATACCAGAATAAGCCAACCTCCTCACTTAAGCCAACCCCTCCTCGCTCCAGCCACCACCCCTCGTTACTCCAATCACCACCCCATCTCACTCCAGCTACCGACCTCTTCACTCCAGCCATCACCCCAACCTCACTCCCTCCTCCCTCGAGCCACCACCCCTCCTCGCTCCAGCTACCACCCCTCCTCACCCCAGCCATCCCCATCCTCACTCCCTCCTCCCAACAGCCAACAACCCTCCTCGCTCCAGCCACACCCCCCTCACTCCAATCACCACCCCTCCTCGCTCCAGCCACCACCCTAAAGACACACAATTACTAGCTACTTGCAGCCTTTAAAGGTTAATTTTTCGTTTTTAATGTAAAGTTTTCGTTATGCATGTAGACGCGAATTCTCCACTTTAAGGAAGTACATTATCCGCATGAAATAGCTAGTATCATCCATTATTATCGTTTGTACTTCGATTAGTATATCAAATGATCCTTCTGATATACTTAACTAGCACAAAATTCGTTTGACAAAAAGTGTCAAAATGTAATTGTTCATTGTTCATTAATCATTGTTTATCGTATGAGTTCCTCTGTTAATACAATCTTTAGTAATAAAAAATGCGTGTTAATTATCTTGACTTTCCTAAACCAAGTATTGACTGTTGTGTTAACTCATTGATACACACCAGTGGCGTAGCCAGGGGGGGCGGGAGGCGCCCCCCCCCCCAATCGCCTGGGGGTGGGGTTGGGCACGGCGGATACCAAAAACCAGGAGGCAATTGAGTGCCTGCGGCGCCAAAGTGCCTGCGGCGCCAAATGAGTGCCTATGGCGCCAAAATGAGTGACTGCGGCGCTAAAATGAGTGCATTCAGCACCAAAATGAGTGCCTGCGGCGCCAAAATGAGTGCCTGCGGCGCTAAAATGAATGCCTGCGGCGCCAAAAGTGGCAATGGCATAAGGCATGGCCAGCCAGGCCAACCCGGTCCCCCAATTGAAATTCCTGGCTACGCCATTGATACGCACCCTTCATCCATTTCCACCGTGGCCGTGCAATTTCATTTGTCCAATACCAGTAATTAAAAAAGTAAAAAACAAGCTTATTTTCATGGTTGTCTTTTGTGATTGGTATTTGTGTGGATAATATTTATTAATCACTTATTTATCTGTCATATAACTGTCCTCGAAGATAAATCAATAAAATGCAATAAATCAATGTAGTTTATTTGTGCCAATGATAATAAATTATAATTCATATTTTTCCCTTCAACTTCTTGTGATTCCAGTATCAAACAGTGTATTTGAGGTTATTTAGACAAAGTGTGAAATTATTTTAATCGACTTCTATAACTGTTGTTGGCTTGCTTTAAGAATGATTATGAACCTATTTTCAGTCTTTTCTACACAGTTATTACATCACAAAATATATTTTTAACTTTTTTCGCACTAGTCAGAAAACCTTCCAAAGTCTTGGGATTAGATTTAATTTTGACATAATATGCGTTAAGCTACTTACAGTTCAGTAGTACTCCTACTCTCACTTATTGATCCAGTCTTGGTGGGGTTATCAACAAACTTCAATGTTTATTATATGTTCGGCTAACTCTAATGTACTTAGTTATGTGTTCTGTATGCGGCTGGCGAGCTGCTTGGGCTTCTGCGCGCATTCTGATTGGCTGGAGGTTTGACTGTCTGCCCCAGATCGGCCCTAGACTGGGGTGGGTGTGTTGCTTAACTATGGTTCTGTCAGCTTGCTCGCTGAAAAAAAAATAGATAGCGTTTTACTTTACTTTTTACTGATTAAAAAGTAGTAAACAGAGTTTGCTTGAGTAAAAAGATTAAAACGCATGAAATTAAAGCGCGATATTTCTGCCAGGTAGTGTCCTTTTTAATTTATTATAATTATTTAACATTGCGCACAGATTTTCTTGTTCAAAAGTTTTTTCCCTGTGGTGTTCCGCGGTCCCATCTTCTCTTCAGTATGGATAAACGCGCACATAAGGCTGATTTTTGCGAAATTTTTTTGCCACACTGATAAAGAACGCTTTCTTATTCGTTTGTTTTACTATTTTTGCTTCCATTATTTTTCGTCAAGTCATATTCTTTTACGCCTATAAAAACTATTCTGTGTTTTAAGCTACAGCGCTTGAAATCGTAATGATTTATGTCATTGCTGTTGGATTTTAATATACGCCCGTAATAAATTGTTTGCTCTGCACATCAGTTCCGGATTTTAAGCTTTAACTGTAAAGCATCAATCAGACTTTTCATTTTACCACTCATACTTTAAAATGGCACAAATAGGTTAGCTTATTTATAGTTCGTTTATTAAGAAAATATTCTTTATTTGCATCTGTTTACTAAACTATCGATTTCAGGTATTCAATCTTTCAGTTGGCAGATTCAAATAACATCGGACTCTTAAACTCCGTTCGAATCAACTGCCAGTCATGCCCTCCCAGTCTCCATCTTCTGCCCGAAAGAAGAAGACTGTCACGTTCGGCTCGGCGCCAACCGCTGCCGGCGGAAAGAAATCCGGAAAATCCGGCAGAGCATCTCGGAGGTCGGCGAAGTCGACGGCTGCAGTTGAGCCCGTCTGCGACGGCTGCGAGCAGCTGCGGGCTGCTGCCGCTAACGCTGCTGCTAAGGAGGCATCGCTGGTGGAGTCAAACCTGCGACTGCAACAGGTGGGTGAGGGTCTGTAGACAGACAGACAGACAGACAGACAGACAGACAGACAGACAGACAGACAGACAGACAGACAGACAGACAGACAGACAGACAGACAGACAGACAGACAGACAGACAGACAGACAGACAGACAGACAGACAGACAGACAGACAGACAGACAGACAGACAGACAGACAGACAGACAGACAGACAGACAGACAGACAGACAGACAGACAGACAGACAGACAGACAGACAGACAGACAAGCTCCGAACCCAACCGCAGGAGGCAACCCGCCTAGCAGCCGAGGTCAACAGGCTGCAGGAGTGGCAGCGCCTCACCCGAGAGAAAATCCTCATCAATTGTCCGGAATGGGCTATGGCCGGCGTACCCCCGGACGATCCGGACAGGCCATTGGACTGCCTCATCTGGGCTGCCCAGCATCCGCCGTCGGCCGAGTCGCGCCTGGTGGACCTGGAGACGCGGGTCACCCAGCTGGGCGGCGAGTTCAGCCGGTGCGCCGGCCGCTGCCTGCTGTACGAGGGCGTCTTGGAGGAGCTGCTGCGAAGTCGGCTGGGCCCGGACCAGGTGCACGAAATTATCTCGGATGCCTTTCTGGCTACAGGTGAGATGCAGTTGATTATCCTGACACCCTACTGTCTCTCCCCATGACCCTAATTACTGTCTCTCCACCCTGACACCCTACTGTCTCTTCCCCTGACACCCTACTGTCTCTTCCCTGACACCCTACTGTCTCTTCCCCTGACACCCTACTGTCTCTTCCCCTGACACCTTACTGTCTCTTCCCTGACACCCTACTGTCTCTTCCCTGACACCCTACTGTCTTTTCCCCTGACACCCTACTGTCTCTTCCCCTGACACCCTACTGTCTCTCCTCCTGACACCCTACTGTCTCTCCACCCTGACACCCTACTGTCTCTTCCCTGACACCCTACTGTCTCTTCCCTGACACCCTACTGTCTCTTCCCCTGACACCCTACTGTCTCTTCCCCTGACACCCTACTGTCTCTTCCCCTGACACCCTACTGTCTCTTCCCTGACACCCTACTGTCTCTTCCCTGACACCCTACTGTCTCTTCCCCTGACACCCTACTGTCTCTTCCCCTGACACCCTACTGTCTCTCCTCCTGACACCCTACTGTCTCTCCACCCTGACACCCTACTGTCTCTTCCCTGACACCCTACTGTCTCTTCCCCTGACACCCTACTGTCTCTTCCCTGACACCCTACTGTCTCTTCCCCTGACACCCTACTGTCTCTTCCCCTGACACCCTACTGTCTCTCCCCCGTGACACCCTACTGTCTCTCCACCCTGACACCCTACTGTCTCTCGCCCTGACAACAATACCCTAAATATGGCCATATCGCATCGCAGGCAAATCAGTGCGAGACGCGTTGGATCGCAAGGACGGCAAAGATCCTCGGCAATTGACCAGCATGTCTGAGAATGCTGTACAGGCTGTCACGGAAAATCAGGATCCATCAGCTCTGCTAGATGGTTAGTCATTTAATTTTTGATTCCTTGTTCTGTTATACGTAATTAAGAAAAACGATATCGTCACAATAATTCTATTGAAGATTTTGAGAGAAAAATATCGCTAAGTCCGCTGGCCGCGTTTCCCGATCGTAGCAACGTTTTGACTCTAAAACCGGTGAGTGCAACTGTGTCAGGCATTGAGTTGCAATAGATTTTAATTTCTTCCCTTTTAATCACCATTACCTTATTTTAAAACCCCTTACAAGAATCACAGCGGCCTTTTAAAATAATCGCCCTGGCCCTTTATAAGAATCGCCCTGGCCCTTTATAAGAATCGCCCTGGCCCTTCATAAGAATCGCCCTGGCCCTTTATAAGAATCGCCCTGGCCCTTTATAAGAATCTCCCTGGCCCTTTATAAGAATCGCCCTGGCCCTTTATAAGAATCGCCCTGACCCTTCATAAGAATCGCCCTGGCCCTTTAAAAGAATCGCCCTGGCCCTTTTATAAGAATCGCCCTGGCCCTTTATAAGAATCGCCCTGGCCCTTTATAAGAATCTCCCTGGCCCTTTATAAGAATCGCCCTGGCCCTTTATAAGAATCGCCCTGACCCTTCATAAGAATCGCCCTGGCCCTTCATAAGAATCGCCCTGGCCCTTTATAAGAATCGCCCTGACCCTTCATAAGAATCGCCCTGGCCCTTCATAAGAATCGCCCTGGCCCTTCATAAGAATCGCCCTGGCCCTTTAAGAATCGCTCTAAGCCTTTTTGACAAAGGTTAGACTCCTCTCAATAAGCTGTTCTAAACAGAACTTCTACTTAAACCATGCACTCTTTACGACATTTATTTTCCCACCTTGCAAAATTTTCGTGTCATATTCTTTACTTTCTACTTATATAAGTAGACGAACTCGGACATGTCTAATCTAAACTCCTCCAACCCTCAACAGCCGGCCCAACGCCTGCCAGGCTGCACGCCAATTAGCCAGATGAACCGCGACCTGCGCCAGTGGATCTGCTTGGATCTTAACATGGAAAGGCGTGCTGGCAACGATTGGCGAATGCTTGCAGATCGGCTAGGATTTGCCGACTCTGTGCCCGCTTGGTCAGGATTGGCCTCGCCAATGGCCAAACTGCTGACCGAATGGAGTCGCAGCGAGAGCGCCACAGTCCGGCTATTGCACAGGCATCTGGCCAGTCCGGAGCTGAGAGCGCCGCTATTGGCTAAACGATTGCAGCAGTTCTATAGGGTGGATTGAATCCATTTGGAACTTGATTTGTGCGGCCTTGCAAACTACTCATGGTGATAATAATCCGATGCAGGTAGTAGTACAAGCAGCTTATGGAACCGTTTTTTTCTGTTTTTTGTTCAGTGGCGCCCCTGTTCTCTACTGGCGCCTTCTTTTCCCTGCTGGCGCCCCTGTTCTCTGCTGGCGCCCCTGTTCTCTTTTAGCGCCCCCTGTTCCCTGCTGGCCGCCCCTGTTCTCTTTTAGCGCCCCCTGTTCCCTGCTAGCGCCCCCTGTTCTCTGCTGGCGCCCCTGTTCTCTTTTAGCGCCCCCTGTTCTCTTTTAGCGCCCCTGTTCCCTGCTAGCGCCCTCTGTTTTCTACTGGCGCCCCTGTTATCTTTTAGCGCCCTCTGTTCCCTGCTGGCGCTCCTTATTATTTTCTGGCGCCTCCTGTTCTCTTTTAGCGTCCCTGTTCTCTTTTAGCGCACCTGTTCTCTTTTAGCGCCCCTGTTCTCTTTTAGCGCCCTCTGTTCCCTACTGGCGCCCCCTGTTCTCTTTTGGCGCTCCCTATTCCCTCCTGGCGCTTCCTTTTTCCTTTCTGGCGCCCCTGTTCCCTGCTGGCGCCCCTTTGCCTTGGCGCATCTGCAAGCTGCTGTCCGATTTGGCAAGTTTATCAATCACAACTGTAAACTTTTGGACAATTAATTCTTCTCTCTGTGATTTTTTTCTTAAGTATACCATACTACTTCTATTAGTAGCTACTTTTGTCTTCTGTTTTATTGACCTTTACAGTCTGTCCACAATTTAATATTAATAATATGTACCGGGTATATTCCATTCTTAAAAATTGTCTTATAATTTATAGACGTTTTTAATAGTGATATTTTTGTATAATCATGCCTATATATTTATATATATATTGTGCTTTCTTATAAATATAGTATCGTAAATACACAGTTTAACAGTGTGTTGTCCTTCATCAAGGATCGACAAATATCTATTTATATTGATCTTGACTGGAAAACTTCTTAAAGCTTTCTGCTGACGGTTACAGTTTGGATTGAGTTTTGTACAAGATACTCGTATTAGAAGATCCATGACGCGATTTGCATGGCGCCGCAGGCACTCATTTTGGCGCCGCAGGCATTCATTTTGGCGCCGCAGCCACTGATTTTAGCGCCGCAGGCAGGCACTTATTTTGGCGCCGCAGGCAGGCACTGATTTTGGCGCCGCAGGCATTCATTTTGGCGCCGCAGCCACTGATTTTGGCGCCGCAGGCATTTATTTTGACGCCGCAGGCACTCATTTTGGCGCCGTAGGCATTCATTTTGGCGCCGCAGCCACTGATTTTGGCGCTGCAGGCAGGCACTTATTTTGGCGCCGCAGGCATTCATTTTGGCGCCGCAGCCACTGATTTTGGCGCCGCAGGCACTGATTTTGGCGCCGCAGCCACTGATTTTGGCGCCGCAGGCAGGCACTTATTTTGGCGCCGCAGGCATTCATTTTGGCGCCGCAGCCACTGATTTTGGCGCCGCAGGCATTTATTTTGACGCCGCAGGCATTCATTTTGGCGCCGCAGGCATTCATTTTGGCGCCGCAGCCACTGATTTTGGCGCCGCAGGCAGGCACTTATTTTGGCGCCGCAGGCATTCATTTTGGCGCCGCAGCCACTGATTTTGGCGCCGCAGGCAGGCACTTATTTTGGCGCCGCAGGCATTCATTTTTGGCGCCGTAGCCACTGATTTTTGCGCCACAGGCACTCGTTTTTGGCGCCGCACGCAGACTCATTTTGGCGCCGAAGGCGCTTATATATTTTGGTGCCCCGAAACTGAAACTAAATTACTGAGTTCCATAACGGCTCACAAGGTGGGGTGGGGTGGGGGACAAAGCATTTGCTTTTCGCCTTCATAGCTTTTACTGCCCCCCCCCCGGTGGCGATCCCCCTGTATGAGCCACATCCACGTAAATCTCATGTACAATATGCATGAGAACTAATCAAGGAATCCAACTACGCTATATAATTCCCTCTGAGCACCCCTCCATTCAGCGGCCGCGTGGCGCAATGGATAACGCGTCTGACTACGGATCAGAAGATTCCAGGTTCGAGTCCTGGCGTGGTCGTGGAATAATTTTTGCTATTTTTATCGTCTTCGCATTATCATCGATGCAGGAAAACACACGATATTTTTTAATATTCATTATTTCTGTGTTTTAATCTTTGACGGCATAACTAGTTGTGTACTATTAGCTGAATAGTGAGGCTAAGCCCTTCTATACAATTAGTGCCGTGCCGTATCGTATCGTATGATATATTTTACAACACATATCGGCTATTGCACCGCAGTTCCTAATCCTAATTTTAAGAAGTTTAACCGATATCTATAAATGCTCTTTAGTAAAATATTGCTCCTACAAGCAATTTATTAGCGTGACGTTCATCAGCTCATTAATTAGTTAAGAAATTCCCCTTTTGTTCTTTTAAAAACCTAAGTCTAAACACACTACTTTAAATTTTTGATTAGTAGCATGAATGCAAATTTAAAAAACTAATTCGGACAACAAACATGATTTGTCAAATTATAGACTTGAAAATTTAAAATATAAAATTGCATGTTAAGTCGTCTAGCAGTGCAATAAATAGCACTTAAACAAGTGCAATAATTGTACTGCTGGTGCACTGGAAGAAAGAAGCACTGCTCGAATCGGGAAAATGTTTCTTGGAGAGAAAGAGAGAGAAGTTTAGTTTGACTGATAAATATGGAAAAATAAGCAGATGGAGCAGTAGTGGTGGAATTTTACGAGGTAGATAGGGGCAAGTTTACATTGCTGGACTGTACATGCTGTCCAGGTGTTACTGCTTTAACTTTGAGCAAATTCAATCCGAGATCTTTACTTAATTTAGCTACAGGTAAAGTTTAATTCGCTAGACAGTGAAACGATATCTTATCCGCATACAGCAGCCCCCCCCGCATGGATTGCTAGGCTATCCAGTCAAATATTGGTATAATATATATACCCTCGCTAGATAAGATTCTGAAGCTTATAAAATCAAGTCTGTGCACCCCCAACAATTACCTGTTATTGGTCTGCTTTTAGGAGCGGCTTAGCTTACTTGTTAAGTCTAACTAACTTTTTCTGGGTCTCAGTTTAAACTATAAGTCCACAGACTAAAGCGAGTAATTAACCAATATCTAAGAAATTTGTTATAACAAACATGTCGAGCAGAAAACCGGAGTCAGCTGCAGAATCTGCGGATTTTGCACCGGCTCTGAGTCAGGCATTCAAGGAGCGCCTGCGGCCGTGCCTGAACGCGTTGGACAGTCTGAGGTCGCACGGGCTGCAGCGCGAGATCAGCCTGCCAGCCATTGCCGTGGTTGGCGATCAGTCAGTGGGAAAATCTTCCGTATTGGAAGCCATTTCCGGTGTGGAATTTCCGCGCGGCCTCGGCATTGTGACTCGGTGCCCGCTGATGCTGAGCATGCGCGGCAGGGAGGATTCGGGCTGGACTGCCAGAATTCGGTGAGGTTTGGGTTGCTATGGAACCCGATATTGGTCTTGTAGTTGATGTTGCTACGAAAGCCAATAGTGCATGGTGTCCTTTAAGGTTACTATATGAAACCCAATGGTGCATTACACCATTTAGGTTGCTATGGGACCCGATATAGTGCTGGTTTAGGTTGCTATGGGACCCAATATGGCGTTGCTATGGGACCCGATATGGTGCCATTTAGGTTGCTATGGGACCCGATATGGTGTCATTTAGGTTGCTATGGCACCCTGATATGGTGTCATTTAGGTTGCTATGGGACCCGATATGGTGCCATTTAGGTTGCTATGGGACCCGATATGGTGTCATTTAGGTTGCTATGGCACCCTGATATGGTGTCATTTAGGTTGCTATGGGACCCTGATATGGTGTCATTTAGGTTGCTATGGGACCCGATATGACCTGTCATTTAGGTTGCTATGGGACCCGATATGGTGTCATTTAGGTTGCTATGGGACCCGATATGGTGTCATTTAGGTTGCTAATGGGACCCGATGGCGGCGCTATCTAAGCATATAGCCTCTTACAAAGTCCCATAGTTAAGGAGGCATACTACATGTATTTTAAAATCAAGGACAACGACAGGTACTAAATACTAATTATATATTCCTTTTCAGTCAGTTTAGTTCACAAGGTATTAATGTTAAGTTGCAAGGACTTTTATGCATTTAAACAGACGAGTCATTCTAAATGCAGTTAGTTTTAGACTTCAGATTTCTAGCTGATAAATTTAAATTGTCAGTTCAGTAGCAGTTTATATTTACGAAAATAAGTAATAAACAAAGACGATATTCAAGAGTGCATTCTACTACGTGTCTAATTAAATGATTTCTATTTTTAGAATCACTGCCAATAAATTTTCTATAAACTTTTCTGCATTTATACTGACAAGTAGTGCAAATAGAGTGGTAGTATCTAATTTTAGAACCGGTTTTCTGTCGCAACTTTTTCAGCTACGAGACCAAGTCGGGTCAGGCCAGGGACAAGCCGCTGTCCACGCCGGCCGAAATCGGACAGGCGATTCGCGACGCTCAGGAGGAGATGACGAGCAGCTCGGGGGAGATCTCTGAGAAGCTCATCGAGCTGCACATCGAGGGCGCAGATACACCCGATTTGACACTAATTGACCTGCCGGGTATCGCCAGGTGAGGGTAGAGTAGGTGAGATTAGATATGTTAATTAAAATGGGTGAGATTAGATATGTTAATTAAAATGAGTGAGATTAGATATGTTAATTAAAATGGGTGAGATTAGATAACGCGACAGGCATATGTCAGTGAGATTAGATATTGAGATTGTGACACAGTGGATCGAATTTTGAGATTAAAGAAGGCGAGATTGGTTATTGAGACTAGAATCAATGAGATTGGATATTGAAACTGGAATCAATCAGATTAGATATAGAGACTGGAATCAATGGGATTAGATATTGAGGCTAGAATGAATGAGATTTTGAGACTAGAATCAATGAGACTAGATGTTGAGGCTAGAATGAATGAGATTAGATATTGAGACTAGAATCAATGAGATTAGATATTGAGACTGAAATCAATAAGATTAGATATAGAGACTGGAATCAATGGGATTAGATATTGAGGCTAGAATGAATGAGATTAGATATTGAGGCTAGAGTGACTGAGATTAGATATTGAGACTAGAATCAATGAGATTAGATGTTGAGACTGAAATCAATAAGATTAGATATAGAGACTGGAATCAATGGGATTAGATATTGAAACTGGAATCAATGGGTTCAGATATTGAGGCTAGAGTGAATGAGATCAGATATTGAGACTAGAATCAATGAGACTAGACATTCATTTGCGGCTTGTGTATAAGAAAACTTGTCTTGGTGGGTTGTTGAGCGATTTACAGTCATGAGGGCCAGACCTATAAAGTTTTATAATAGTTTGGATAATAGTCTGGATAATAAAGTTTTATTATAATTATTCCCACCCACCAAACGGCCGCAGATTCTCCATAGCCAACGCGGGTGACATAGCAACGGTTAGCAAGTCCCTCATCATGTCGTACATCCTCAAGCCCGAGGTGCTCATCCTGGTTGTCATTCCGTGCAACGTTGACGTTGAAACAGTGGAGGCGATCTCTCTGGCTCGCGAAGTCGACCCGGAGTGCAAGCGCACCCTGGGGGTGCTGACCTGCCCGGATCTGGTGAACCCCGGCTCGGAGACCGAAGTCCTCGCCATGATGAGGAACGAACGGCTCAAGCTGAGGAAAGGTTTTGTCACCGTCCGCTGCCGGACCCCGCAGCAGCTGAAAGACAACATGGGCCTGCGCGAGGCCTGCAAAGCAGAGGAGGAGTTCTTCAAGTTGCACCCGCAGTTCTGCGCACTCGGCGACTACCAGAGAGGCTGCAAGACTCTGGCTAACAAGCTCAGCGTGGAGCTCTACCAGGCTGTTAAGGAGCGAATTCCCGAGATGCTCAAGGAGATTCAGGTTGGTCTGAGCTGGCGAGTCTACCTGTATCGGGGAATTAGACTCATCTGTCGGGGAATTAGACTCATCTGTCGGGAAATTAGACTCATCTGTCGGGAAATTAGACTTATCTGTCAAGGAATTAGACTCATCTGTCGGGGAATTAGACTCATCTGTCGGGGAATTAGACTTATCTGTCGGGGAATTAGACTTATCTGTCAAGGAATTAGACTCATCTGTCGGGGAATTAGATTAATCTATTGGGGAATTAGACTAATTTATCAAATACTTAGACTAATCTAATGGGAAATTAGATTAATCAACCGGGGAATTTGATTAATTCATAATTGAATTAGATTAATGTGTCGGGGAATTAGATTCAACTATTTTGGGAATTAGACTACTTTATCGAGGAATTTCATCTTATCGAAGAATTAGACTAATCTATCAGGGAATTAGATTAATCTATCCGGGAATGGGATTAATCTATCGGGGAATTAGACTAATCTATTCGGGAATTAGACTAATGGAATGGGATTAATTTATCAGGGAATTAGACTAGCTATGAAATAATTATAGATAAGGTTTCAATATATAGTGAAAAATTTTCTAAAATCATTCGTTCCAAAAATGATTTATAGATAAAGCGCAACGACTACATGACCATGCTGGAAGCCCTGGGCACCGGGCCGCCACAGTCCGAGGCCGAAATGAAGGACCTCCTGGTAAAAATGGTTGAAGAGTTTAAGAAGGAATTCTCCAACACTGCCAGCGGAACTCACTGGCACGAGGAGACCCGACTGTTTGGGCCCTGCCGACTGCACTGGGAGGCTCTGGCTGATGACATCGAGAGATGCGCCTTCTCTGAGTCGCCTGAGAGTGAGCTGCGATGTTCTGCTGCCCTCCTCTCCCCTCCTCTCCCTCCACTCCCTCTTCTCCCCTCTCCCTCCTCTCCCTCCTCTCCCTCTTCTCCCCTCCTCTCCCCTCTTCTCCCCTCCTCTCCCTCTTCTCCCCTCCTCTCCCTCCTCTCCCTCCTCTCCCTCCTCTCCCTCCTCTCCTCCTCTCCTCCTCTCCCTCCCTCCTCCTCTCCCTCCTCTCCCTCCTCTCCCTCTCTCCCCTCTCCCTCCTCTCCCTCCTCTCCCTCCTCTCCCTCCTCTCCCTCCTCTCCCTCCTCTTCCTCCTCTCCCTCCTCTCCCTCTTCTCCCTCCTCTCCCTCCTCTCCCTCTCTCCCTCTTCTCCCTCCTCTCCCTCCTCTCCCTCCTCTCCCTCCTCTCCCTCCTCTCCCTCCTCTCCCTCCTCTCCCTCCTCTCCCTCCTCTCCCTTCTCCCTCCTCTCCCTCCTCTCCCTCCTCTCCCTCCTCTCCCTCCTCTCCCTCCTCTCCCCTCCTCTCCTCTCCCTCCTCTCCCTCCTCTCCCTCTCTCCCTCTTCTCCCTCCTCTCCCTCCTCTCCCTCCTCTCCCTCCTCTCCCTCCTCTCCCTCCTCTCCCTCCTCTCCCTCCTCTCCCTCCTCTCCCTCCTCTCCCTCCTCTCCCTCCTCTCCCTCCTCTCCCCTTCTCTCCCTCCTCTCCCTCCTCTCCCTCCTCTCCCTCCTCTCCCTCCTCTCCCCTCCTCTCCCCTCCTCTCACTCCTCTCCCTCCTCTCCCTCCTCTCCCCTCCTCTCCCTCCTCTCCCCTCCTCTCCCCTTCTCCCCTCCTCTCCCTCTTCTCCCCTCTTCTCCCTCCTCTCCCTCCTCTCCCTCCTCTCCCTCCACTCCCTCCTCTCCCTCCTCTCCCCTCCTCTCCCTCTTCTCCCCTCCTCTCCCTCTTCTCCCTCCTCTCTCTCCTCTCCCTCCTCTCCCTCCTCTCCCTCCTCTCCCTCCTCTCCCTCCTTTCCCTCCTCTCCCTCCTCTCCCTCCTCTCCCTCCTCTCCCCTCCTCTCCCCTCCTCTCACTCCTCTCACTCCTCTCCCTCCTCTCCCTCCTCTCCCTCCTCTCCCCTCCTCTCCCTCTTCTCCCCTCCTCTCCCTCTCTCCCCTCTTCTCCCTCCTCTCCCTCCTCTCCCTCCTCTCCCTCCACTCCCTCCTCTCCCTCCTCTCCCTCCTCTCCCTCTTCTCCCCTCCTCTCCCTCTTCTCCCTCCTCTCTCTCCTCTCCCTCCTCTCCCTCCTCTCCCTCCTCTCCCTCCTCTCCCTCCTTTCCCTCCTCTCCCTCCTCTCCTCCTCTCCCTCCTCTCCCTCCTCTCCCTCCTCTCCCTCCTCTCCCTCCTCTCCCTCTTCTCCCTCCTCTCCCTCCTCTCCCTCCTCTCCCTCTTCTCCCTCCTCTCCCCTCTTCTCCCCTCCTCTCCCTCTTCTCCCCTCCTCTCCCTCCTCTCCCCTCCTCTCCCTCCTCTCCCCACCTCTCCCCTTCTTCCAGCCTCTACCTGTCTCTCCCCTCCTCTCCCTCCTCTCCCTCCTCTACCTGTCTCTCCCCTCCTCTCCCCTCCTCTCCCTCCACTCCCTCTTCTCCCCTCCTCTCCCTCCTCTCCCCTCCTCTCCCTCTTCTCCCCTCCTCTCCCCTCTTCTCCCCTCCTCTCCCTCTTCTCCCCTCCTCTCCCTCCTCTCCCTCCTCTCCCTCCTCTCCCTCCTCTCCCTCCTCTCCCTCCTTCCCTCCTCTCCCTCCTCTCCCTCCTCTCCCTCCTCTCCCTCCTCTCCTCCTCTCCCTCCTCTCCCTCCTCTCCCTCCTCTCCCTCTTCTCCCCTCCTCTCCCTCCTCTCCCTCCTCTCCCTCTTCTCCCCTCCTCTCCCTCCTTTCCCCTCCTCTCCCTCTTCTCCCCTCCTCTCCCTCCTCTCCCCTCCTCTCCCTCTTCTCCCCTCCTCTCCCTCTTCTCCCTCCTCTCCCTCCTCTCCCCACCTCTCCCCTTCTTCCAGCCTCTACCTGTCTCTCCCCTCCTCTCCCTCCTCTCCCTCCTCTCCCTCCTCTCCCTCCTCTCCCTCCTCTCCCTCCTCTCCCTCCTCTCCCTCCTCTCCCTCTTCTCCCCTCCTCTCCCTCTTCTCCCCTCCTCTCCCTCCTCTCCCCTCCTCTCCCTCTTCTCCCCTCCTCTCCCCTCTTCTCCCCTCCTCTCCCTCCTCTCCCCACCTCTCCCCTTCTTCCAGCCTCTACCTGTCTCTCCCCTCCTCTCCCTCCTCTCCCTCCTCTCCCTCCTCTACCTGTCTCTCCCCTCCTCTCCCTCCTCTCCCTCCTCTCCCTCCTCTACCTGTCTCTCCCCTCCTCTCCCAACATCCTCTAGTTCCCTACATCCTCTCATAATCTCCCACAACATCTTTCCATCTCTCCTCTTCTCTCATAGCTGAGATTTCATTGTTATCAACCGAAAACACTTTCCGATATAATCTATAAACCCGACGCAGACAAGGGCCTGCTGAAGATTCTTGAGGAGGACGTGAAAAGGCAGCGCGGCCGTGAGCTGGTGGGATTTGACAACACCTTCCCAGTGCTGGAGCGGCTGGTCTGCAGCCACTTCTTAGTCAAACTGCAGCCTCACGCCACCCAGTTTCTGCTGTCTGTCACCCAAGAGGTCGACCAGACTCTGAGGGCCCTCTCAGACCGGGTGTTCGGCCAGTATCCCAGCTTAAACCGGCACATTAAGCAAGAGGTTGAGCTCATCAAGTCAAGGAAATACGACGATTCAAAAAAGCAGATAACGATCATTCTTGAGCAAGAGAGAATCATTTTTGCTCAGGATCGGATTTACCATAGCGAGCTAAAGAAGTGAGTTGAAAGCATGATTTCAAGCTGTTTTTCCTTAGATCCTCAAGTGGGGGATTTCCTGAGTGAATCCCTTAGGTTTCTAAATGGGGAGATTTCGAGACTAGAATCCTCATTTCCCCATTAGATCCCAAAATGGGACATTTCGAGAATAGAATCCTCATTTCCCCATTAGATCCCAAAATGGGACATTTCGAGACTAGAATCCTCATTTCCCTATTAGATCCCAAAATGGGACATTTCGAGACTAGAATCCTCATTTCACTTTTAGATCCCAAAATGGGACATTTCGAGACTAGAATCCTCATTTCCCCATTAGATCCCAAAATGGGACATTTCGAGACTAGAATCCTCATTTCCCCATTAGATCCCAAAATGGGACATTTCGAGACTAGAATCCTCATTTCCCCATTAGATCCCAAAATGGGACATTTCGAGACTAGAATCCTCATTTCCCTAATCATGGATTTCATTCTCAATTTCCTCTGTCGCAGGCCGTCCAACGAAAAGCTGCAGACGAAGGCCACCCTGTCGAAGCCGGCCAACATCTCGGAGGTGAATGTCGGGGCCACAGCCCTCAGCCGAGCGAGTCTGCAGCGTGAGCTGGCTCAGCAGAACTCGCTGACCGTGCTAGAAGGTGCGGAGGCCTACGTTCGAGTGTCAGTGCGCCGGCTTCAGGACACGATCCCAATGGCCGTTGTGTACAACATGCTTCACGGAATGTCTAGCGGCGTCAGTCACCGTCTGGGCGTCCTCCTGATGGATCCGGGGCAGCTGTACGATCTGCTCCAGGAGGAGAACCCGGAGACCGGGGCCAAGCGGCGGCAGTTGAGGCAGTGGCTCGACAGCCTGATGGTTGCTGAGCAGGAGCTGTCCAGCTTCTGAGATGATGGATGAAGGCGAGTTTGGACACAATATTAACCATGGAATAGGGTTCTGATTAAAACCAAAACTGGCGTAAAAAAGCGTCAAAACTGGTGTAGAAAGGCGCCAAAACTGGTGTAGAAATTAAAGCCAAAACTGGTGTAGAAAAGCGTCAAAACTGGTGTAGAAAGGCGCCAAAACTGGTGTAGAAATTAAAGTCAAAACTGGTGTAGAAATTAAAGCCAAAACTGGTGTAGAAAAGCGTCAAAACTGGTGTAGAAATTAAGCGCCGAAACTGGTGTAGAAAAGCTTCAAAACTGGTGTAGAAATTAAGCGCCGAAACTGGTGTAGAAAAGCGCCAAAACTGGTGTAGAAAAGCGCCAAAACTGGTGTAGAAAAGCGTCAAAACTGGTGTAGAAAGGCGCCAAAACTGGTGTAGAAATTAAGCGCCGAAACTGGTGTAGAAAATCGCCAAAACTGGTGTAGAAAAGCGCCAAAACTGGTGTAGAAAAGCGTCAAAACTGGTGTAGAAAAGCGCCAAAACTGGTGTAGAAAAGCGCCAAAACTGGTGTAGAAAAGCGTCAAAACTGGTGTAGAAATTAAGCGCCGAAACTGGTGTAGAAAAGCGCCAAAACTGGTGTAGAAAAGCGCCAAAACTGGTGTAGAAAAGCGTCAAAACTGGTGTAGAAAGGCGCCAAAACTGGTGTAGAAATTAAGCGCCGAAACTGGTGTAGAAAATCGCCAAAACTGGTGTAGAAAAGCGCCAAAACTGGTGTAGAAAAGCGTCAAAACTGGTGTAGAAAAGCGCCAAAACTGGTGTAGAAAAGCGCCAAAACTGGTGTAGAAAAGCGTCAAAACTGGTGTAGAAATTAAGCGCCGAAACTGGTGTAGAAAAGCGCCAAAACTGGTGTAGAAAAGCGTCAAAACTGGTGTAGAAATTAAGCGCCAAAACTGGTGTAGAAAAGCGCCAAAACTGGTGTAGAAAAGCGTCAAAACTGGTGTAGGAAGGCGCCATAAACACGAGCTAATTACGCTAAGAGGCGAAATGTTTCTCATTTTTTTCAAACACTGAAACTCAAATTATTCGAAATCCCTAAGATACCTGTTTGAATTTTTTTCTGCAATAGTTAATTTTAATTTTTTAATAATTGATATTCTTAAATCACGAGTACGTTTATTAAATATTGTATTTAAACCAGTAATGCTTCTAATGTTTCCTATTAAACATAATTAAGTATTAAAAATTAAATTCTTGTTTAAATCGCAAATAAATTATTAACGAAATTGAAATATCTGCGTATCGATTTCTTTGTCAACTTTAAAAAAATAAATTTTCAGCACGTGGCTTATACTGTCCAAAATGTGACACGATCAAATTCACTATTTTATCTGTCCACTAATAGTGGATAGAATAGGTGGGATTGAGATGAGAAAGGTAGAGAGTGGGAGAGAGAGGGAGAGAGAGGGGGAAGAAAGGGAGAGGGAGGCGGAGAGAGACAAAGGGGAGAGTGAGGGAAAGAGGGAGAGAAATGGAACGATTAGAAATATGTACTTGAGAACTTACGAACTTGAGTACTTGAGTACAGACAGCTACTAGAACCATAGAACTTACCCAGAATGCTAAATCAGCAATTCTATGAAATTAAACTGCGTAGAATAGAGATGCGTGCAAACTACTAATCCGGTGCAGCCGTAGGCGGCAATATAGCGCTGCAAAGCTGATTGCACAACTTACCGAATGGGACTCAATGTGCTGAGACAGGCTCTTGGCTTTGGAGGCGGGCACACATACATGTGATCAGCCGAAGTGCTGACTGCACACCACTGCATTCGCCAACTTGCGCTCATATTTCTTCCTCAGAAGGTCAGCACGGAAGATGCGACGAGCCGAGTCTTCACACCTACAGCGTAAAATACAACACAAATCGTACACAAGTTTTCATGCAAATAATATTGGTCACTAGCTTACCGGGCGTGGTTTGAAGGAAAGCTGTGAAACCTGGTTTCTGGTAGACAACGATAGGAATAATTTGGACAGCCATAGGCAGCGCACTGTTTTCGTGATTTTGCCGAAGGCATACATGTACTTCACTGCAGCAAAACCAAACATCCACATTTTTTGTGAGAAGACAATGCTGCTGCAAGTCATTCTATTAAATGAATATATCTTGTGCTACACACTTGAGTAATAGTCTATGGCTACTTATGTTTCTTCACCGGATTAGTAGTTTGCACGCATATCTATTTCTACGCAGTTTAATTTCATAAAATCGCTGATTGAGCATTCTGGGTAAGTTCTGTGACTAGAACTGGAACAGTTAGCGATAAGCTATTAATTCCGAGAAAAAATCTAAAAGTCTATGGCCTAGCAACACAAGAAGTACATGATTAAGTCCTAGAAGAAATATAGCATTCTTCACTTCACCATGGTAGCAAGGCTGGCGCAGCGGCATTTAATTTGGTCGAACAAGCATCCATTTGGTCCAAACACTCGTGAGCCATTGGACAAACTCTTGCCTTCTCTCAACCGTCTGCAGGTTGTTGCGCACCGCTGGAATGTCAGCGTCTCTACCAGCAATTTTCAGTTGCTTTTCCAGAGCTCTGCTGATAGTCGAAATCTGATAACCAACTGGAACTGTTCCTTCAACTTCTGCTGCATTTCGGCAACGTCAACAAAGGGTTCGTCTCCACTGCATCGAGTAGCAGTTGGACCTGAGGCTCTCGAGCAACTTTCCTTGGCGATTGCCACCCTTTCGCAGGCAATCTCTGCCGGCAGAGTTTCAAGGCGCTGCTGGATGCTGTAAACCATCTTTTCTTTTACATTCAGCAACATTGCAATGTCCTTTGGGTGTTCACCTCCGTCGAGTGCTTCGATCACAAGCCAATGGCATTCGTTCAACAGCCTAGCATATGGTCCACAATTCTGGGACTGAGCTGCAAATGAACTAAATGGACCAAATTGATGCTTGTTGGACCAAATTAAATGCCGCTGTGCCAGCCTTGCTACCATAGACAAAAGTTCCATTACTTTGACAAACATATCTTGGATTAAATTAAATGCGCGTAAGCCCAAATGGGCTGCAAAAAGCTATATTGAATTAATTGAAAGATCAGAGCAGCTCGTACGACAAATCAGAAAATAATTATATAATCTCTTGCACGCGCGAACACCAAGCATGAGCATTAGCAGCAAGAAAAGTTCGGCGATGGAGAGGGATTCAATATTATCCCTACTGGTTGGCAACACAAAACCCGACATGAAGAATCTGGTGAAATTGAGACGACGGTTGAAGCTGCGCGAGCTGGCTCTGGCGCACACGCGCCTCTGGTCGGAGAGAACTACCATTGAAGGCGTTCCACACCTGATGGCGGCCCACTCTGTACAGAGGAAGTTCTGCTGGGCAATCATTATGCTGACAGTGACGATTCTCGGCCTGGTGCACCTGGTCAGATCGGTGCAAGACTTCCTGGCTAGCGGTGTCGCCTCACAGGTGACGGTTGATGCGGCTCCAGCTGAGTTTCCCAGCGTGACGCTGTGCAGCCTCAAACCGGCATCAGAGTCCCTGCTCAGCTACTACAGGTGTGGGAATCAAAGATGGACCTTAATCCCAATTTGGGAATAATAATTTAACAGCTTTATTAGCTCCCTAATTGAGCCTAGAATCCTTTTTTCCCAAGTAGATCCCCAAATGAGGGATTTCGACGCTATAATCCTCATTTTCCATTTAGATCCCCAAATGGGAAGATTTCGAGACAAGAATCCTCATTGCCCCTTTAGATCCCCTAATGGGAAGATTTCGAGACTATAATCTTCATTTTCCTGGCTTTAGATCCCCAAATAGAAAGATTTCGAGACTAGAATCCTCATTTCCCCTTTAGATTCCCAAATGGAGAGATTTGAAATTAAAATCCTCATTTTCTTTTAAGATCTCAAAATGGGAAGATATTGAGACTAGAATCGTTATTTCCCCTTTGCCTGTAGATCCCTGAATGAGGAGATTTTGAAACTAGAATCCTCGAGTCCTATTTTTATTTCTAGATCCCCAGATGGGGAAATTTCTCGACTTGAATCCCCAGGAGAGATTCCGCGTGTGGTAAAAAATTCCTCGAAACAAAATGCTCTGTCAGTCTACTGCTAGTAGTATTCAAGTACAGTGTTTTTCATTTAATTTTTAAAACTGGTGTTTTTTACTATAAAAGTGGCTGGTCTTGTGGGAATAAATTTTTAAAGGCAAAGCAATGGCTAAAGAATCAATTCCTTAATTTTCTACTTGTCATCAATTTTTCTTGTCACTATCCAGACCGGTGATGGACAGACACCTGGAGCGTCACTGGGGCTACTTTGACGCCTGGTTTACCCATCAGAGGCGACAGGGTAAAACCGAGTCCTACAGAGATTACCGCCTGCGCATTGTGAAGGTGCTGGCCAAGATGTTGGAGGTGAGTTTTGTTATGTGTTACAGACAGACAGACAGACAGGACAGACAGACAGACAGACAGACAGACAGACAGGCAGACAGACAGACAGACAGACAGACAGACAGACAGACAGACAGACAGACAGACAGACAGACAGGCAGACAGCCACCTGAACTCCACCAGGTGCTGTGGGTGTCGGACGACACCCGAGACCTCAGCCTGCTAGACTACAGCACCATACTGGAGTGCCAGTTCAACGGGCAGCCCTGTAACAAGAAGAATTTCAGCTTGGTGCAGCACTACCGCCACTGGAACTGCTACATGTTCCGGCCCCACTCCAGCCTGAGATACGACAATCCAACCGGCGAGCACAATGCCGGCCTCATGTTGAACATCTTTGCCGATAGCAATTTTTTCTCGTCAACCTCAAGCAGTCACTCTGAGTACAACCGATCGCGGCGGGATAGCAACAGAGACTATCGAATTGAAGGCCTGTCTCTGAGACAGTTTCTGGCTGATGATTCAGAGTTTCGGTTGAATCGCCTGTTGGACGTCAATCATCTTAGCTCGGATGGAATGCAGGTCATCCTGCATCCCACTGGATCCTATCCCATGTTTTGTGAGTGCTGTTCTCGCAGCTTCTTTCGGGCGATTCTGTCAGGGGGCGATTCTGTCAGGGGAGATAGTGTCAGGGGGCGATTCTGTCAGGGGATATTGTGTCAGGGGGTGATTCTGTCAAGGGGTAATTCTGTCAGGGGTTAAGTCTGTCAGAGGCGATGCTTTCAGGCGCGATTCTGTCCGGGGTGATTCTGTCATGGGTGATTCTGTCAGATGTGAGAGGTGATTCTGTCATGGAGCGATTCTGTCAGGGAGCGATTCTGTCAGGGAGCGATTCTGTCATGGGTGATTCTGTCAGATGGCGATTCTGTGAGAGGTGATTCTGTCATGGAGCGATTCTGTCAGGGAGCGATTCTGTCAGGGAGCGATTCTGTCAGGGAGCGATTCTGTCATGGGTGATTCTGTCAGATGGCGATTCTGTGAGAGGTGATTCTGTCATGGAGCGATTCTGTCAGGGAGCGATTCTGTCAGGGAGCGATTCTGTCAGGGAGCGATTCTGTCAGGGAGCGATTCTGTCAGGGAGCGATTCTGTCAGGGGCAATATCTATATACATTTCCGAAAAGGCAGACAGATCCATCATTTAGCATTTAATTAATGCACTAACAAGCTGTTATTCAATATCGCTCAGACAAGACCAGATTCACTGTGAAGAACTCCGAATCAGCAATACTGCACGTATTCTCAATGGAGAGAAATCGAATCAACCAAGCGGACAGTCCCTGCTCCAGCCGGCCGCTCGGGACCATAGACTACGTGACCAACTTCGGAATTGGACCGGACAATCAAAAGCGAAGAGAATTCACAGAGAGCGTGGAAGATGTACTGAATGACCGGATACAAGATCTGATTTATCAGCGATGCGGTTGTTACTCCCATCGGATGCCATTTCGAGTGGGAAAAAGCCTGCTATGCTATTATGCACCGCTGCAGTACCGGAAGCAACCCAGTAGTGAATTGCTAACTCAGATCTACTGTCACGATTATTGGTATCAGAAGTTCATTGGAATTTCTGAGTTAGACGATGTTAGCACCGTTGTTAGGCCGTGTCACGAAACGTATCGTGAGGTTCGGTATAAGAGTACTAGGTGAATTGCTTTGGTGCTAGTTCTCTAGACTGGTAGATATTGGCATAGTAGACTGGTAGTTATTGCAATGGTAGACTGGTAGATAGTGGCATAGTAGACTGTTAGATATTAGCATAGTAGACTGTTAGATATTAGCATAGTAGACTGTTAGATATTAGCATATTAGACTGGTAGATATTAGCATATTAGACTGTTAGATATTAGCATAGTAGACTGTTAGATATTAGCATAGTAGACTGTTAGATATTAGCATATTAGACTGGTAGATATTAGCATATTAGACTGGTAGATATTAGCATATTAGACTGGTAGATATTAGCATATTAGACTGGTAGATATTAGCATATTAGACTGGTAGATATTAACATAGTTGACCGGTAGATATTAGCATAGTAGACTGGTAGATATTGGTATGGTAGACTGGTAGATATTGGCATAGTAGACTGGTAGATATTGCAATGGTAGACTGGTAGATATTGGCATAGTAGACTGGTAGTTATTGAAATGGTAGACTGGTAGATATTGCAATGGTAGACTGGTAGATATTGGCATAGTAGACTGGTAGATATTTGCATAGTAGACTGGTAGATAGTAGCATAGTAGACTGGTAGATATTGCAATAGTAGACTGGCAGATATTGGCATAGTAGACGGGTAGATATTAGCATAGTAGACTCGTAGATATTGGCATAGTAGACTGGTAGTTATTGCAATGGTAGGCTGGTAGATATTGGCATAGTAGACTGGTAGTTATTGCAATGGTAGGCTGGTAGATATTAGCATAGTAGACTGGTAGATATTGCAATGGTAGACTGGTAGATATAGGCATAGTAGACTGGTAGATATTAGCATAGTAGACTGGTAGATATTAGCATAGTAGACTGGTAGTTATTAGCATAGTAGACAGGACAGCTAGATATATACACACAGACGGCAGACAACGCACATTTAAAAGTGCACATGCATCTGCAGATGGCCCACGGACGAGGACCTGGTATCGGTGACCATTTTGTACTTTCTACACCGGTTGGCAAACGGCACGGAATTGTCAGGACCGAACGACCCCCATGATCATCGAATATTTAATTTCTCCGATGCGGAAGTTGTAGCGGCTGCCACTAAAAATGGCACTATAAAGTTGAGCAGCCGTGAGAACGTCGCCATCAGATCCCTGCTGCTGCCCCGCTGCGCTGGCATTCATGAATTTCACGAAGGCAACATCGCTGAGACGGCGGCCTGTTTGAACAAGGACATTGTCAGGAGAAATCTATTAAGAATCAATGTGCGACTTGCATCACCTGCTGCCACCGTGTATAACGAGTCCTATTCGTATACGGGAATCGAGTTCCTGTCCGAGGTAGGTAGTTTTAGCTCGAATTGCATGCGGTTTGTTTGTTTGCTGCCTAGTTATTTGGTACATGTTAGTTACTTAGTTAGTTAGTTAGTTAGTTAGTTAGTTAGTTAGTTAGTTAGTTAGTTAGTTAGGTAGTTAGTTAGTTAGTTAGGTAGTTAGTTAGTTAGAGTTAGTTAGTTAGGTAGTTAGTTAGCTAGTTAGTTAGGTAGTTAGTTAGTTAGTTAGTTAGGTAGTTAGTTAGTTAGTTAGGTAGTTAGTTAGGTAGTTAGTTAGTTAGTTAGTTAGTTAGTTAGTTAGTTAGTTAGTTAGTTAGTTAGGTAGTTAGTTAGGTAGTTAGTTAGGTAGTTAGTTAGTTAGTTAGTTAGTTAGTTAGTTAGTTAGTTAGTTAGTTAGTTAGTTAGTTAGTTAGTTAGTTAGTTAGTTAGTTAGAGTTAGTTAGTTAGGTAGTTAGTTAGTTAGGTAGTTAGTTAGTTAGTTAGAGTTAGTTAGTTAGGTAGTTAGTTAGTTAGGTAGTTAGTTAGTTAGTTAGAGTTAGTTAGTTAGGTAGTTAGTTATTTAGGTAGTTTGTTAGTCAGCGCCAAATACATGGACTCTTGCGCCACGACCCCTGGTTCGAGTCTCCAGTCCCCATTACTTTGGCCAGTGGGTGTCGTGTGATTCACAGCCATGAAGACCGACCCTTTATTCGCACAGAGTGTACATGCCTGACGATTAGAAAGTCAGGGCCGCTGTACACCCAGTGCGTGCCTGCGTACAGTATTGGCGGGCTTGCATGTGCTCAGGAGTCAGCGGGTTGGCCAGAATGGCGCTGGTTGCCGTACGGATGTCGCTGAAGACCCGGAGACCTCCTAAATATGAATCATTCGTTAGATTTTTGTATTTCATGGAATTGAATGGGTTTCAATAGATTTGAAAAATGGTGTCTGTTAATTTTTTCCTCTTTTCAGATTGGCGGCGTTTTGGGCCTCTGGTTTGGCGTCAGCTTGCTTACTATATTCGAATTTTTCGAACTTATTTATGTTATAATGAGGTCCAAGCAGCGTATTGACAAAAAATTTTAACTATTATATAAAAAACTTTCTGTATAATTTAAATGTTAAACAACGAAACAAAACAGACAGAAATATTGTAGCTAATTAATAGTTTTAAAAAGATCAAAATGCTTTATTTTATTTAAAAAATTGACAAATATAATTGATTATGCTTTTTAAACATAGACTGGCAATGATTTTCAGAAAATGTTTAGGAAAATTTTAATATTGCACCGCAAAAAACAAACAAACGCAACAAAAGAGACAATGTAATACCACATGTAAAATTGGTAATAGCTACACATAAAATACGAGCTTTTTAATAGTTCCTAATACCGATTTAAATCTTAGCTATTAGTAGATATTTACTGTTTTCTAACTGCTGGTGAATATACATTTTAATTTTACTCCTTTTTTAATTTGTTTAAATAATATTAATAAAATTTCAACTATTTCATGCACTAAGATCTGCCAATTTTTAAAACTGACCCAATATCTACCAATAAGTCACTATAAATAACTGCATGACTCAAAATCTAGCAATGAGTCACTATAAATAACTGCATGACTCAAAATCTAGCAATGAGTCACTATAAATAACTGCATGACTCAAAATCTAGCAATGAGTCACTATAAATAACTGCATGACTCAAAATCTAGCAATGAGTCACTAGACAACTGCATGACTCAAAATCTAGCAATGAGTCACTATAAATAACTGCATGACTCAAAATCTAGCAATGAGTCACTATAAATAACTGCATGACTCAAAATCTAGCAATGAGTCACTAGATAACTGCGTGACTAAAAATCTAGCAATGAGTCACTAGATAACTGCATGACTCAAAATCGAGCAATGAGTCACTAGAAAACTGCATGACTCAAAATCTAGCAATGAGTCACTATAAATAACTGCATGACTCAAAATCTAGCAATGAGTCACTAGATAACTGCATGACTCAAAATGTAGCAATGAGTCACTAGATAACTGCATGACTAAAAATCTAGCAATGAGTCACTATAAATAACTGCATGACTCAAAATCTAGCAATGAGTCACTAGATAACTGCATGACTCAAAATCTAGCAATGAGTCACTAGATAACTGCATGACTCAAAATCTAGCAATGAGTCACTAGATAACTGCATGACTCAAAATCTAGCAATGAGTCACTATAAATAACTGCATGACTCAAAATCTAGCAATGAGTCACTAGATAACTGCATGACTCAAAATGTAGCAATGAGTCACTAGATAACTGCATGACTAAAAATCTAGCAATGAGTCACTATAAATAACTGCATGACTCAAAATCTAGCAATGAGTCACTACTCACAGTGCATACAATCCTTCATTCCTTCAAGTTCTTTACTCCTTCCTGCTGTAAACCTCAAACCGAAATGGGATTCCATGCTCGCGCATCTCCCCAGACACCGATTCCACTTTAAACAGTTCGTCTAACGAATCCATTGGGAAAAAAACGATCTGCAGGAAAATCACATAGCACCCTAGTCAGGTGAACTCGTTGACAAGTTGCCATGGTTACGGCGCTTCGATAAATCTCTTGGCCACCCATAATCCAGACAGTTGGAGATGCCAAGCGATGATTAGCCAACCATTTCGCGTAATCCAATGCCGATTTTAGACTAGGCAGCATCGTAAACGAATTAGCGCTTATCTCCTTAGCAACGGTTGCCATGCGAGAACCGATCACCAGGTGAATTCGACGCGAATCTAACGCTAAATTAATTGGCATAGTTTCGAATGAAACTCGACCGGAGATGTTGACAACTGGCAACGGTTCGAGTTCGTCCATCTCGTGATCGTTTCGAGTGTTTCGAGTGAAATATTCAACATCAAGCATCAGACTTGGCCACGGAAGCTGCGTACTGTTTGCGAAACCGCCGTTTGAGTCTAGGGCGGCTACTGAGACCGCTAAGGTGAGTTCATTGAGCTTATCCGCGCCAATGTGACGCCACATGCGCAGACGAACCAAAGGGTTTTGGGGTGGATTGACGCCCAGCAATGAAGGCGCCTCTTCCTGCCAATGGCTGGAAATTGTAGGGAGTTAAATGGTCTGAGTCACGGGTGATGATTCAGGGGATGTAAGGAGACGTTATGACGATGATTAAGGGAGTGTAAGCCTCAGTTTGGTGATGATTCAGGGGGTTTAAGCCTCAGTTTGGTGATGATTCAGGGGGATCAAGCCTCAGTTTGGTGATGATTCAGGGGGATCAAGCCTCAGTTTGGTGATGATTCAGGGGGATCAAGACTCAGTTTGGTGATGATTCAGGGGGATCAAGCCTCAGTTTGGTGATGATTCAGGGGGATCAAGACTCAGTTTGGTGATGATTCAGGGGGTTCAAGCCTCAGTTTGGTGATGATTCAGGGGGATCAAGACTCAGTTTGGTGATGATTCAGGGGGATCAAGCCTCAGTTTGGTGATGATTCAGGGGGATCAAGACTCAGTTTGGTGATGATTCAGGGGGATCAAGCCTCAGTTTGGTGATGATTCAGGGGGATCAAGACTCAGTTTGGTGATGATTCAGGGGGATCAAGCCTCAGTTTGGTGATGATTCATGGGGGTTCAGTATATATGCCTCAGTTTGGTGATGATTCAGGAGGATCAAGCCTCAGTTTGTTGATGATTCAGGGGGTTCAAGCCTCAGTTTGGTGATGATTCAGGAGGACCAAGCCTCAGTTTGGTGATGATTCAGGAGGATCAAGCCTCAGTTTGGTGATGATTCATGGGGGTTCAGTATATATGCCTCAGTTTGGTGATGATTCAGGAGGGTCAAGCCTCAGTTTGTTGATGATTCAGGGGGTTCAAGCCTCAGTTTGGTGATGATTCAGGGGGATCAAGCCTCAGTTTGGTGATGATTCAGGGGGATCAAGCCTCAGTTTGGTGATGATTCAGGAGGACCAAGCCTCAGTTTGGTGATGATTCAGGAGGACCAAGCCTCAGTTTGGTGATGATTCAGGGGGATCAAGCCTCAGTTTGGTGATGATTCAAGGGGGTTCAGTATGCCTGAGTTTGGTAATGATTCAGAATTTACCTTTTATCGCTAATTCTCTGCATCCAGATATCCTTAATTGGGGATTCCAGACGGTCTCCGTTGCCACACTCGGGCGACATTATCTGCAGCGCTGCGAACCTGGTCAACAGGCAACAGCGGCCACTCAGACTCGGTACAAAGAGGGGTACCGCCTGCAGCGGCGAGTCAGCTTCTCGACTATTGACAAACGAATATTTAGCAACCATTGAGCACGACTCAGCTACAGCGGAATAGATCTGAGGCCGATCCTCGTTAATATCAATTTGCATCTCGATGTTACCAGCAGATAAATAAGTCGCTTTTAATTGGTTTGAATTGCAAGATTCCAGGAAAGCAGATGTTAATGTGAAATTCGATGTTTTGCAACCACTATTGCACTCGTCTGCGGACAGTGGAACAAGATTCACCTGTTCAGGCATTGGCGTCCGCGTTGCTATGGCAACGGCAGAAGAGATGACGTCATTCGCTAACCGACGGTTGACAGTTGCTAAATCGATTGGGCAACCATCTGGTCCGTAGGTGCCAATGACTGTTAGCTGATAGGCTCGCGGAGTGCAAAAGGAATCTGTCATCGTTGAACACATGCAGAGGTGCTGGAATAAACGAAAAATAGACTCAGATACACAGTAGTTTGGGGGGCGCCTAATCTTAGAGAGGGGCGCCTAACCTTAAAGAGGGGCGCCTAATCTTAACGAGCGGCGCCTGATCTTATAGAGGGGCGCCTAATCTACGGGAGGAGCGACTAAAAAGGGGCGCCTAATCTTAGAGAGGGCGCCTAATTAACGAGCAGCGCCTAATCTTAGAGAGGGGTGCCTAATCTTAGAAAGGGGGCCCCTAATCTAAAGGAAGGGCGCCTAATCTCAGAAAGGGGGCCCCTAATCTAAAGGAGGGGAGCATAATTTTAGAGAGGGGCGCCTAATTTTAGAGAGGGGCGCCTAATTTTAGAGAGGGGCGCCTAATTTTAGAGAGGGGCGCCTAGTAGCCGGCAGAATTCGAATGAGGCCCCCCTAAAGTAAGTCAGTAAGTAAATTGATTTTGTAGTCGTTCTTAATTTAGAAAGAGATATAGCTAGTGACAAAAAATTGAAATATTTATAATAAATATATTTACTTTTTTTCAGAGGAAAATTAAACTAGACAAAAAATTCAACGATATTAAAGGACGGAATCAAAATTCAAATTTTTATTGTAAATATTATATAATGCTTGAGAAAAAAGATTATAACAAAACAGAATTCAATATAATAAACAAATACAGAAAGAAAAAAAATCATTTAATAGTTTGAAATATTCGCTAATAAATTTACATAATATTAAAAAAAAACTTTTAATCAAATCTAGGCATTAGGAAAAAAAGAAGAGGCAGTTAAAAATTGTTTTTAACATCAACAGCTCAGCTGTGTTTCCGACAATTCGCCTCGCTTCTCAGTGTTTCGTTCTTGGAATAAAAATTTGTTGCTTAATTAACAGGGTGTGCTCAGCACAAAGTCATGGCATTGGACCAATTTCAGATTTGAAAACTAATATTAACAATGAACACCTTTTAACACGGAAGACATATTGAAGGGCCTTATTATAATAGCTTTAATTAATTAATTTTTAAAGATCCGGTACAGTTTTTGAAATATTCATGACTTAATCACAGACAGAAAAAACAACACAAATTGTTGGAATGTACTTTAAAAATGAAATTCAAAGAAAATTGTTTGTTTTAATTTAAAACAATTTTTGAGCCGTCTTTTAGGCAGCCTGATAGCACATAATTAGCTTGTTGAAGGCCACGAATACACCTTTGCGAGGCTTGCTGAAATTCAGGTGAAAATAGTAATAGTGACTTTGTGGCGTATGTCAAAAATAGATAACAGGTAATTGGCGGCTCATTAAACTACATAGACGACAGGTATTTGGGTAATTGCCGGCTCATTAAACTACCTAGATAACAGGCAATTGGCGGCTCATTAAAGTACCTAGATGACAGGTATTTGGGTAATTGGCGGCTCATTAAACTACCTAGATAACAGGTAATTGGTGGGTCATTAAAGTACCTAGATAACAGGTAATTAGCTGCTCATTAAAGTACCTAGATAACAGGTAATTGGTGGGTCATTAAAGTACCTAGATAACAGGTAATTAGCTGCTCATTAAAGTACCTAGATAACAGGTAATTGGTGGGTCATTAAAGTACCTAGATAACAGGTAATTAGCTGCTCATTAAAGTACCTAGATAACAGGTAATTGGATAATTGGCGGCTCATTAAACTACCTAGATAACAGGTAATTGGCGGCTCATTAAACTACCTAGATGACAGGTATTTGGGTAATTGCCGGCTCATTAAACTACCTAGATAACAGGCAATTGGCGGCTCATTAAAGTACCTAGATGACAGGTATTTGGGTAATTGGCGGCTCATTAAACTACCTAGATAACAGGTAATTGGTGGGTCATTAAAGTACCTAGATAACAGGTAATTAGCTGCTCATTAAAGTACCTAGATAACAGGTAATTGGTGGGTCATTAAAGTACCTAGATAACAGGTAATTAGCTGCTCATTAAAGTACCTAGATAACAGGTAATTGGGTAATTGGCGGCTCATTAAACTACCTAGATAACAGGTAATTGGTGGGTCATTAAAGTACCTAGATGACAGGTATTTGGGTAATTGGCGGCTCATTAAACTACCTAGATAACAGGTAATTGGTGGCTCATTAAACTACCTAGATCATAGGCAATTGGCGGCTCATTGAAGTACCTAGATAACAGGTAATTGGCGGCTCATTAAAGTAGATCAAAGATAATTAGGGGCTAGTCAAAGGGCATAATATGGCAGGCAGCTGCCTCACCACTGAAAATAGCGCCTGCCATCGTACACCCCGTCGTGCTTGCCCTCCTCCTGGTCCAGCTCAATGCCGACATAATAATCTGTCCGGCCAGGCAGGCGGCCGACAAAGTGCACCAGGCCCTTCGAGATCCGACCGCCGTAGCGAGTGAATTTGACGAGGTCGCCAGACCGGATGTCGGCCGCCTGCTTTGGAGCGAACGGCAGCCGACCAGCGGTGGCGAACGGCTGCTGCTGAATGGGCGGCTCCATCGCACGCTGGCCAGAGGTGTCCCGTTGGCGGCTGCGCTGATGCTGAGTAGCTGAGCTGGGCCGCTGCTGCCTGCCTGATGTTGCCGTTGCTGCTGCTAGGAGAAGAAAAGCAAATGAGAATATAAACTCCAGTCGATATGATACCTTTTGGGTTAAAAATACCACCCAAAACCTCAGGATCATCAATCATCCCAAACCTCAGGATCAATCATTCCAAACCTCAGGATCAATCATCCCAAACCTCAGGATCAATCATCCCAAACCTCAGGATCATCAATCATCCCAAACCTCAGGATCAATCATTCCAAACCTCAGGATCAATCATTCCAAACCTCAGGATCAATCATTCCAAACCTCAGGATCAATCATCCCAAACCTCAGGATCATCAATCATCCCAAACCTCAGGATCAATCATTCCAAACCTCAGGATCAATCATCCCAAACCCCAGGATCAATCATTCCAAACCTCAGGATCATCAATCATCCGAAACCTCAGGATCAATCATTCCAAACCTCAGGATCATCAATCATTCCAAACCTCAGGATCATCAATCATTCCAAACCTCAGGATCAATCATCCCAAACCTCAGGATCAATCATCCCAAACCCCAGGATCAATCATTCCAAACCTCAGGATCATCAATCATCCGAAACCTCAGGATCAATCATTCCAAACCTCAGGATCATCAATCATTCCAAACCTCAGGATCATCAATCATTCCAAACCTCAGGATCAATCATCCCAAACCTCAGGATCATCAATCATCCCAAACCTCAGGATCATCAATCATCCGAAACCTCAGGATCAATCATTCCAAACCTCAGGATCATCAATCATTCCAAACCTCAGGATCATCAATCATTCCAAACCTCAGGATCAATCATCCGAAACCTCAGGATCATCAATCATCCCAAACCTCAGGATCAATCATTCCAAACCTCAGGATCAATCATCCCAAACCTCAGGATCATCAATCATCCCAAACCTCAGGATCAATCATCCCAAACCTCAGGATCATCAATCATCCCAAACCTCAGGATCAATCATCCCAAACCTCAGGATCAATCATCCGAAACCTCAGGATCATCAATCATTCCAAACCTCAGGATCAATCATTCCAAACCTCAGGATCAATCATCCCAAACCTCAGGATCAATCATCCCAAACCTCAGGATCAATCATCCGAAACCTCAGGATCAATCATTCCAAACCTCAGGATCAATCATTCCAAACCTCAGGATCATCAATCATTCCAAACCTCAGGATCATCAATCATTCCAAACCTCAGGAGCAATCATCCCAAACCTCAGGATCAATCATCCCAAACCCCAGGATCAATCATCCGAAACCTCAGGATCAATCATTCCAAACCTCAGGATCAAGCATCCCAAACCTCAGGATCAATCATCCGAAACCTCAGGATCAATCATCCGAAACCTCAGGATCATCAATCATCCCAAACCTCAGGATCAATCATCCCAAACCTCAGGATCATCAATCATCCGAAACCTCGGGATCAATCATCCGAAACCTCAGGATCAATCATCCGAAACCTCAGGATCAATCATCCCAAACCTCAGGATCATCAATCATCCCAAACCTCAGGATCAATCATTCCGAACCTCAGGATCAATCATTCCAAACCTCAGGATCATCAATCATCCCAAACCTCAGGATCAATCATCCCAAACCTCAGGATCATCAATCATCCCAAACCTCAGGATCAATCATCCCAAACCTCAGGATCATCAATCATCCGAAACCTCGGGATCAATCATCCGAAACCTCAGGATCAATCATCCGAAACCTCAGGATCAATCATCCCAAACCTCAGGATCATCAATCATCCCAAACCTCAGGATCAATCATTCAAAACCTCAGGATCAATCATCCCAAACCTCAGGATCATCAATCATCCCAAACCTCAGGATCAATCATCCGAAACCTCAGGATCATCAATCATCCCAAACCTCAGGATCAATCATCCCAAACCTCAGGATCATCAATCATCCGAAACCTCGGGATCAATCATCCGAAACCTCAGGATCAATCATCCGAAACCTCAGGATCAATCATCCCAAACCTCAGGATCATCAATCATCCCAAACCTCAGGATCAATCATCCGAAACCTCAGGATCAATCATCCCAAACCTCAGGATCATCAATCATCCCAAACCTCAGGATCAATCATTCCAAACCTCAGGATCATCAATCATCCCAAACCCCAGGATCAATCATCCCAAACCTCAGGATCAATCATCCGAAACCTCAGGATCATCAATCATCCCAAACCTCAGGATCAATCATTCCAAACCTCAGGATCATCAATCATTCCAAACCTCAGGATCATCAATCATCCCAAACCTCAGGATCAATCATCCCAAACCTCAGGATCAATCATCCGAAACCTCAGGATCAATCATCCCAAACCTCAGGATCAATCATCCGAAACCTCAGGATCATCAATCATTCCAAACCTCAGGATCAATCATTCCAAACCTCAGGATCATCAATCATTCCAAACCTCAGGATCAATCATCCCAAACCTCAGGATCAATCATCCCAAACCCCAGGATCAATCATCCGAAACCTCAGGATCAATCATTCCAAACCTCAGGATCAATCATCCCAAACCTCAGGATCAATCATCCGAAACCTCAGGATCAATCATCCGAAACCTCAGGATCATCAATCATCCCAAACCTCAGGATCAATCATCCCAAACCTCAGGATCATCAATCATCCGAAACCTCGGATCAATCATCCGAAACCTCAGGATCAATCATCCGAAACCTCAGGATCAATCATCCCAAACCTCAGGATCATCAATCATCCCAAACCTCAGGATCAATCATTCCAAACCTCAGGATCAATCATTCCAAACCTCAGGATCAATCATCCGAAACCTCAGGATCAATCATCCGAAACCTCAGGATCATCAATCATCCCAAACCTCAGGATCAATCATCCCAAACCTCAGGATCATCAATCATCCGAAACCTCGGGATCAATCATCCGAAACCTCAGGATCAATCATCCGAAACCTCAGGATCAATCATCCCAAACCTCAGGATCATCAATCATCCCAAACCTCAGGATCAATCATTCCAAACCTCAGGATCAATCATCCCAAACCTCAGGATCAATCATCCGAAACCTCAGGATCAATCATCCCAAACCTCAGGATCATCAATCATCCCAAACCTCAGGATCAATCATCCCAAACCTCAGGATCATCAATCATCCCAAACCTCAGGATCAATCATCCCAAACCTCAGGATCATCAATCATCCCAAACCTCAGGATCAATCATCCCAAACCTCAGGATCATCAATCATCCCAAACCTCAGGATCAATCATCCGAAACCTCGGGATCAATCATCCGAAACCTCAGGATCAATCATCCGAAACCTCAGGATCAATCATCCCAAACCTCAGGATCATCAATCATCCCAAACCTCAGGATCAATCATCCCAAACCTCAGGATCATCAATCATCCCAAACCTCAGGATCAATCATCCCAAACCTCAGGATCATCAATCATCCCAAACCTCAGGATCAATCATTCCAAACCTCAGGATCAATCATCCCAAACCTCAGGATCATCAATCATCCCAAACCTCAGGATCAATCATCCGAAACCTCAGGATCATCAATCATCCCAAACCTCAGGATCAATCATCCCAAACCTCAGGATCATCAATCATCCGAAACCTCGGGATCAATCATCCGAAACCTCAGGATCAATCATCCGAAACCTCAGGATCAATCATCCCAAACCTCAGGATCATCAATCATCCCAAACCTCAGGATCAATCATCCCAAACCTCAGGATCATCAATCATTCCAAACCTCAGGATCAATCATCCCAAACCTCAGGATCAATCATTCCAAACCTCAGGATCAATCATTCCAAACCTCAGGATCATCAATCATCCCAAACCTCAGGATCAATCATCCCAAACCTCAGGATCATCAATCATCCCAAACCTCAGGATCAATCATCCCAAACCTCAGGATCATCAATCATCCCAAACCTCAGGATCAATCATTCCAAACCTCAGGATCATCAATCATCCCAAACCTCAGGATCATCAATCATCCCAAACCTCAGGATCAATCATCCCAAACCTCAGGATCATCAATCATCCCAAACCTCAGGATCAATCATCCCAAACCTCAGGATCATCAATCATCCCAAACCTCAGGATCAATCATCCCAAACCTCAGGATCATCAATCATCCCAAACCTCAGGATCAATCATTCCAAACCTCAGGATCATCAATCATCCGAAACCTCAGGATCAATCCTCCGAAACCTCAGGATCAATCCTCCGAAACCTTAGAAAAAGCCATCAGCATTTCTCACTCACAGCTTCTATCAACAAAATAGCCTGCCCCAGCAGTATCTTGATGCTGACCCGGCCGTCTAGCTGGAGCCGCCGTGGCCGCCGCCTTCCCATCAGCTCCGTAGAGAAGCAGATCGTTAGTCCGATCGTCCTCGTCAGAATCGCTTGTCCCGCCGTTGCTAGTGTAAGAAGCTGATCGACCGTTTCGCCAAGCCGCAGGCGGCTGCTGATGGCTGCCATAGACTATGGAACGTTCTGCTTGGCGTCCGTGATTGGCCGGCCTCCTGCTGTTCCGCTGCTGCTGCTGCCGCTGCTGCCGCTGCTCTGAGTCCAAGGAGTGGCGCATCTTATCGCCAATTCTCGACTGGCGTTGCTGCCGATGATGAGGCTGATGAGGCTGGGGCGACCGGCCTAGGGAGCCGTAGTAAGGACGAGTCTCCGGTTCGAATTCATGCTGCCGATCGTCATTGTATAAAAACTGATTTGAGCTGCCTGTTGTTGGTATCGATGCTAGCGCAGGGTTATTGGCATCTGTGTGGTTTGGCAAATTGTGATTTCTTCTTTTATTGAGATTCTCTCGGGGGCGATTCTCTTGGGAGGCGATTCTCTCGGGGGCGATTCTCTCGGGGGCGATTCTCTTGGGAGGCGATTCTCTTGGGGCGATTTTCTCGGGGGCAATTTTCTTGGGGGCGATTCTCTCGGGGGCGATTCTCTTGGGGGCGATTCTCTTGGGGGCGATTTTCTTGGGGGCGATTCTCTCGGGGGCGATTCTCTTGGGGCGATTTTCTCGGGGCGATTCTCTTGGGGGCGTTTCTCTTTGGGGCGATTCTCTTGGGAGCGATTCACTCGGGGGTGATTCTCTTGGGGCGATTCTCTTGGGAGGCGATTCTCTTGGGAGGCGATTCACTCGGGGGTGATTCTCTTGGGGCGATTCTCTCGGGGGCGATTCTCTTGGGAGGCGATTCTCTTGGGGGCGATTCTCTTGGGAGGCGATTCTCTTGGGAGGCGATTCTCTTGGGGGCGATTCTCTCGGGGCGATTCTCTTGGGAGGCGATTCTCTCGGGGGCGATTCTTTTGGGAGGCGATTCACTCGGGGGTGATTCTCTTGGGGCGATTCTCTCGGGGGCGATTCTCTTGGGAGGCGATTCTCTTGGGGGCGATTCTCTCGGGGGCGATTCTCTTGGGAGGCGATTCTCTTGGGGCGATTTTCTCGGGGGCAATTTTCTTGGGGCTATTCTCTTGGGGGCGATTCTCTCGGGGGTGATTCTCTCGGGGCGATTCTCTTGGGGGCGATTTTCTTGGGGGCGATTCTATTGGGAGCGATTCTCTTGGGGGCGATTCTCTCGGGGGGCGATTCTCTCGGGGTTGATTCTCTTGGGGCGATTCTCTCGGGGGTGATTCTCTCGAGGGCGATTCTCTCAGGGGCGATTCTCTCGGGGGCGATTCTCTCGGGGGCGATTCTCTTGGGGGCGATTTTCTCGGGGCGATTCTCTTGGGGGCGATTCTCTCGGGGGCGATTCTTTTGGGGGCGATTCACTCGGGGATGATTCTCTTGCGGGCGATTCTCTCGGGGGCGATTCTCTTGGGGGCGTTTCTCTTGGGGGCGATTCTCTTGGGGCGTTGGGGGCGATTCTCTCGGGGGTGATTCTCTTGGGGCGATTCTCTCGGGGGTGATTCTCTCGAGAAAAAGTGAAAAGCTGCACAATGCATTTAATCAAGCTTGAAAAATGAAAGCAAATAAATGCAAAGAAATAAACTTTCAAGAAAGAGTTGTGCGCGTAATTTAGGTGCTGAAGGTTCGTTTAAACAAAATGTAAAATTGTGCAAATATCAAGTTCAAAGAAAGATTTACAAAAATACTAGTAATATTTTAACAAGAATGTCGATGCAAGTAATATACCAGGGATACCAGGGGGGCACCAGGGATCCCAGGGACAGCAGGGATGTCAAGGACACCAGGGATGCCAAGGACGCCAGGAACACCAAGGACGCCAGGGATTCCAGGGACTCCAGGGATACCAGAGACAACAAGGACGCCAGGGATGCCAGAGATTCCAGGGACTCCAGGGACGCCAGGGGCTCCAGGGATACCAGAGAAGCCAGACACCAGGGACTCCAGGGATACCAGAGAAGCCAGACACCAGGGACTCCAGGGATACCAGAGAAGCCAAACACCAGGGACTCCAGGGATACCAGAGACGCCAGGGACACCAAGGACGCCAGGGATGCCAGGGATGCCAGGGACGCCAGGGACAGTAAGTAGCAACAGCAAGAGTTCAATAATAAGTGCCAAAGACCCAAGTTAAAGTGACATAGCAGCGCACAAATACAACACCAATATTTAAAGGTTGAGAAAAAAAAGCGCCATGAAAAAACAACAGCTCACAAACTGCTGTATCGGCCATAAATCGATCAATCATTCGATCGTATCGATCAACGTCTGATCTGTGCTGAAGGAACTGTTGCTGATGTTCAACAGACTGCTGCTGCTGCTGCTGTTGCTGCTGCTGTTGCTGCTGCTGATTAAAAATGTCTCTGACTCTTGGCTGTGCGCCTGACCGTTCAACTAACAGTCTGTATGGATTGTCTGACGAAAATCCACCTGATTGCGGGTGCACGGATCCGCAAAAATGCCATTTTTATCAGGCGAGGGATTGTTTTCGTGTGTCACAATTGTTGTCATGTGTCATAATTATCATGTGTCACAATTGTTGTCATGTGTCAATATTGTTGTCATGTGTCACAATTGTTGTCATGTGTCAATATTGTTGTCATGTGTCATAATTATCATGTGTCAATATTGTTGTCATGTGTCAATATTGTTGTCATGTGTCACAATTGTTGTCATGTGTCAATATTGTTGTCATGTGTCAATATTGTTGTCATGTGTCACAATTGTTGTCATGTGTCACAATTGTTGTCATGTGTCAATATTGTTGTCATGTGTCACAATTGTTGTCATGTGTCAATATTGTTGTCATGTGTCATAATTATCATGTGTCACAGTTGTTGTCATGTGTCAATATTGTTGTCATGTGTCAATATTGTTGTCATGTGTCACAATTGTTGTCATGTGTCAATATTGTTGTCATGTGTCACAATTGTTGTCATGTGTCAATATTGTTGTCATGTGTCATAATTATCATGTGTCACAGTTGTTGTCATGTGTCAATATTGTTGTCATGTGTCAATATTGTTGTCATGTGTCACAATTGTTGTCATGTGTCAATATTGTTGTCATGTGTCACAATTGTTGTCATGTGTCAATATTGTTGTCATGTGTCATAATTATCATGTGTCACAGTTGTTGTCATGTGTCAATATTGTTGTCATGTGTCAATATTGTTGTCGTGTGTCATAATTATCATGTGTCACAATTGTTATCATGTGTCAATATTGTTGTCGTGTGTCATAAATATCATGTGTCACAATTGTTGTCATGTGTCAATATTGTTGTCGTGTGCCACAATTGTTGTCATGTGTCACAATTGTTGTCATGTGTCACAATTGTTGTCATGTGTCAATATTGTTGTCATGTGTCACAATTGTTGTCATGTGTCAATATTGTTGTCGTGTGTCACAATTGTTGTCATGTGTCAATATTGTTGTCATGTGTCATAATTATCATGTGTCACAGTTGTTGTCATGTGTCAATATTGTTGTCATGTGTCACAATTGTTGTCATGTGTCACAATTGTTGTCATGTGTCACAATTGTTGTCATGTGTCACAATTGTTGTCATGTGTCACAATTGTTGTCATGTGTCACAATTGTTGTCATGTGTCACAATTGTTGTCATGTGTCACAATTGTTGTCATGTGTCACAATTGTTGTCATGTGTACCACAATGTTAGCTTCATGCACATGTACAAAAATTAGGCAATCTCAGTATGTGTTAAATCCATCTAATACCTTGCTAGGTTTAATGAATGTCAAAAAAACTAAAAAAAGCTTGAATTTAGCTCAAAACCCTACTTATAGTAGACAGAAAAGAATATTGAAGCAAAATACATATTATAAAACCAAAAAACTAGAATTTACCGGCAAGTCCGTAGGGATCTGCTGCAAAGAACGGACTTCCGGTCTCCAATAGGCGTCGATTCTCTCGTTCCAACTGGTAGTTCCGGTCGCGAAGCACGTCTAACTCGGCTCGGAGACTGTCAAGTTCGGCTCGGATAAATTCCATGTCCGGCTGCTCTCGTTGCTGACGCAGTCGGTTTAACTTGAATAGAAGATTTCAAATTAGTAGTTTATTTATTTGCTATAATTATAACTGTAATTATAGGAAACCAACAAATCATTTAGGTAAATCCTAAAGCAAACTTTTTTGAGTAGACGGCGAGAGTAACTATACCTTATGCAAAACAGTTAAATGCTTCGTCATCTAATTAGTTTCAAAAGATTATTTAAAGGGCTTATACTCGTACTTTTAGATCATTTGAAAGGGCGATTCTTTGTTAACGCACCTCATTTTTCAAGGCTTCGTTTTCAACCGTGACCTGGTCCAGTCTGGCGCGCAGTCGGTTCTCGGCCACGGTTGGCGCCACTCTGGCGCCGCCACTGGCGCCGCTGTCAACTGGAGAGGAGGCCAACTTGAGAGTCTCGTTGGCTTCTTGCAGATCCAAGATTTGCTGCTCCAAGTCCACTGGACACAAAAATTAAGGTGAGTGAGTCTTATCATAGGATCGATTGTAAGCTAATCTGTATGACCAGAATCGATTGTGAGATAATCTCTATGACCAGAATCGATTGTGAGATAATCTCTATGACCAGAATCGATTGTAAGCTAATATGTATGACCAGAATCGACTGTGAGATAATCTATATGACCAGAATCGGTTGTAGGCTAATCTGTATGACCAGAATCGATTGCAGCCAATGCTAGACAGTTCACACAATGAAACTAAAACTCATAGTGACACAAGTTGCTCATAAGCGAATAATAGCTAATAATTCATGTACAATAATTAATAAATAAATACTGCAACATCTTTACTTACCAATACGTCTCTTCAAAGCAGACGGATTCTCAGGATCATACTCTGGCAGTGTAGCGTACTGCTGCTGCTGCTGCCGCTCCAGGGCTCTTCCAGAGGGAAATTGTCCTCCTACAGGCCTCTGTTGCTGCTGCTGCTGACGAAGCTGGTTTAGCTCCGTTGCCATGGTTTCTTTTTCAAGCAGCAGTCGGTCTAACAGGCGTTGAGAGTCTTCACTGCTGAGGCGCGGACCCTGGCTCTGTGAGACATTGTGTTGTAAGAATAAGAGTAGGGATTTGAAATGCCTGCACTGGGAATTGCATCTCTAATCCTATATTTGGGGATGAGGGTCAGGAAACTGGGAATTGCATCTCTAATCCCATATTTGGGGATCAGGATTAAGACACTGGGAATTGCATCTCTAATCCCATATTTGGGGATCAGGATTAAGACACAGGGAATTGCATCTCTAATCCCATATTTGGGGATCAGGATTAAGACACTGGGAATTGCATCTCTAATCCCATATTTGGGGATCAGGATTAAGACACTGGAAATTGCACCTCTAATCCCATATTTGGGGATCAGGATTAAGACACTGGGAATTGCATCTCTAATCCCATATTTGGGGATCAGGATTTAGACACTAGGAATTGCATCTCTAATCCCATATTTGGGGATCAGGATTAAGACACTGGGAATTGCATCTCTAATCCTATATTTGGGGATCAGGATTAAGACACTGGGAATTGCATCTCTAATCCCATATTTGGGGATCAGGATTAAGACACTGGGAATTGCACCTCTAATCCCATATTTGGGGATCAGGATTAAGACACTGGGAATTGCATCTCTAATCCCATATTTGGGGATCAGGATTAAGACACTGGAAATTGCACCTCTAATCCCATATTTGGGGATCAGGATTAAGACACTGGGAATTGCATCTCTGATCCCATATTTGGGGATCAGGATTTAGACACTGGGAATTGCATCTCTAATCCCATATTTGGGGATCAGGATTAAGACACTGGAAATTGCACCTCTAATCCCATATTTGGGGATCAGGATTAAGACACTGGGAATTGCATCTCTAATCCCATATTTGGGGATCAGGATTAAGACACTGGGAATTGCATCTCTAATCCCATATTTGGGGATCAGGATTAAGACACTGGGAATTGCATCTCTAATCCCATATTTGGGGATCAGGATTAAGACACAGGGAATTGCATCTCTAATCCCATATTTGGGGATCAGGATTAAGACACTGGGAATTGCATCTCTAATCCTATATTTGGGGATCAGGATTAAGACACTGGGAATTGCATCTCTAATCCCATATTTGGGGATCAGGATTAAGACACTGGGAATTGCATCTCTAATCCCATATTTGGGGATCAGGTTTAAGACACTGGGAATTGCATCTCTAATCCTATATTTGGGGATCAGGATTAAGACACTGGGAATTGCATCTCTAATCCTATATTTGGGGATCAGGATTAAGACACTGGGAATTGCATCTCTAATCACATATTTGGGGATCAGGATTTAGACACTGGGAATTGCATCTCTAATCCCGTATTTGGGGATCAGGATTTAGACACTAGGAATTGCATCTCTAATCCCATATTTGGGGATCAGGATTCAGACACTGGGAATTGCATCTCTAATCCCATATTTGGGGATCAGGATTCAGACACTGGGAATTGCATCTCTAATCCCATATTTGGGGATCAGGATTCAGACACTGGGAATTGCATCTCTAATCCCATATTTGGGGATCAGGATTCAGACACCGGGAATTGCATCTCTAATCCCATATTTGGGGATTGGGGTTAAGACACTGGGAATTGCATCTCTGATCCCATATTTAGGTATAATGAATAAGGATTAAAGTAAGTCGCTGAGATCCGAATCAAATCTACTCACCTGAGCAGTTGCAACAGTCGCGGCAGAATCTCTTCCACTAGAAGCAAATTGCCGATCGCTTTCAACAATTTTAACAACTGTCTGTCGCTTTTGCTCACTTCTGGGAGTTAAAGCTGTAGCAGGCTGATCCTCTGTGCTGCTCAGAACTGGTGCAGCTCTGGCATCTCGATAATCCTCAGATTTGCTCACTACGGTGGCTTCGTCGGCAGATTTGGACTTTTGCTACAATTAATTTTGAGCTTGAGTTGCACATGCCTGACGATTGGAAAGAGTCGGCGGTATGGGCAGAACTGTCGTCAGCGCGCAGCCCAGGCCCAGACAAACAGGGTTTGAGGAGACAAAAGAGGACGGATAGACTGAATTTTTAGACTATGCACCTCGCTTGCTGCTGTAGGCAACGCAAATTGGAACAATTTTTGGTAATGCGTTCCTCAAACAGCAACACCTACAGACATTGCATGAGTCATCTCTCTTGTCAGCCAGAATTTAACGACTGGGCATGGTGTGTAAGAAATGTTAACGCAGTATATACTCGTAATTCTCCCTCAGCCCTAACCCTAACGGAGATATGAAGTGTTGGGAGATATGAAGAGTCGGAGATATGAATTGTCGGAAATATGAGGCGTCGAAGATATGAAGTGTGTGTCGGAGATTTGAAGTGTGTGTCGGAGATATGAAGTGTCGGAGATATGAAGTGTGTGTCGGAGATATGAAGTGTGTGTCGGAGATATGAAGTGTGTGTCGGAGATATGAAGTGTCGGAGATATGAAGTGTGTGTCGGAGATATGAAGTGTGTGTCGGAGATATGAAGTGTGTGTCGGAGATATGAAGTGTGTGTCGGAGATATGAAGTGTCGGAGATATGAAGTGTGTGTCGGAGATATGAAGTCTGTGTCGGAGATATGAAGTGTGTGTCGGAGATATGAAGTGTCGGAGATATGAAGTGTGTGTCGGAGATATGAAGTGTGTGTCGGAGATATGAAGCGTGGGAGATATGAAGTGTCGGAGATATGAAGTGTCGGAGATATGAAGTGTGTGTCGGAGATATGAAGCGTGGGAGATATGAAGGAGACATGAAGTGTCAGAGGCGTCAACTCACAAATCAAAGCGACAGTCATGCATCCGCAGGCTCTGCTTTTCCATTGTACAGTCTGTGCGCCGAGGGGATTGGAGATGGGGCAAATGAAATGACTGAAGCACTGAAGGCCAGACTCACCCCGCCGGAGCTACTGCTGTAATAGTGCATCGGCGGAGGCGTTTGAAGCCGCTGATGTCGGGCCACGGTCTGCGAAGCGGCTGCCAGAGCCTGCTGGTGCTCTTTTGTGGTTGAATCGTCAGTTCCGACAACGACCGTGGCTCGATCGGCGCTGTAGGACCGCCGGCCGCGGATCTGCCTGTCCCGCTCGATGTCGGCATCGAGGTCGCGCAGCAGCTGCTCAGCCCGCGACTGACGAGGACGAGCTGGCGCTGTTGGCGGGGGTTTCGACGACGATGTCGAGGTTGCTGACGCTGCTGCTGCTGATAAAGCTGACTGAGGAGCAGCAGCTGGGGGCGGCTTTGATGTCGCGGTATCACTGGCACTGGCACTGGCACTGGCACTGGCACTGGCACTGGCAATTCCAGTGGTGGTTCCGCTAGTAACACCAGACGAATTAGTCAGGATATGATCGGGGATTTTCACTCTGAAGCCAGGCCTGGCCTGAGCATCGTTGCCAGCCTCTGCGGCGCCAATAGATGAGTCAATCTGACCCCTGGGGCTTTTGCTCATACTTGAGATACTAGAAGTAGCTCTGTCTCTTTGACTTCAAAGTTTGTAATTGTTATAATTTTTGGGGCAGCACAAATGTAAGTTCTGAAAGGGTTTATTGATATAAGTAGCCTGTAATGTACATCATAACAGTAATAAAAAGCAAAAAAATAATTGTCAACATACACACATAGCCTAATGTTTAGCTTGGAGTTAAAAAATCCATTTTATATCCATTCTCTGCTATTTTTAAGTATGGTTAAAATGCAGCTAGATTTTAAATATAGAAATGCATGTAGAAATGAGCAAAATATGCTAAATGAAATAAAATAAGATATTTAAGAAATAAATAAACACATTGATATTTTTAAAAATCATAAAGTTAAACTTGCCAGATGGGACCTTTAAAAACTCCTAATCCTAGTTAAACTCGTAAACAATGCTGTACAGTACAAGCATAGTGTTCAAGTGTAAGTGTTGTAGTGTTTAGCTGATAGCATATAGGCTGTTGTACAAAAAAAGCTGAAAATGTAATACCTTTTTTAAACATATCGCCTTTTAAAACAGCTTAGATTAAAAAACAATTCCTGATTCAAAGCAAAAAATATAGAAAAAACAATCATTAAAAATTTTAAAATTTTAAAAATTTTTAAGTGAAATTTTAATTTAAAATTTACATTTTTAAAAATGGTAATGACACAATGACAGTCACTGAATCAGAATTACCAAAAAACCTAAAAAATAGAGTTTCACTGCTTAGACATACACATGGAACTTACACTTAAAAATGGAGGCTGAACTCCCTGGCTTACTTACATCAATTTACTATAGGCTTAATAAAAAGCAAAACCGAATCCTGACGAATAGATAACTTTCAGAATGATCAGGACATATAACAATTAAAATAGGTCAACACTCTTATTAGACCCTACAAAGACATCCTTATACTGACTTAAAAAGAATAAATACTCACAATTTTAAGTTACATTAGTAATATCTTTTAAAACTTTAATGTAAAGTACTAACATTTGTTTTAACGGAAAGCGTTTAGAACAAAGTGTGAAATATTTTTTGACTTGTAGAAAATCGTTGGATTTCGAAAAAACTTTTCGCCGTAATTTCTGAACTGGAATATTTTATTCATTTTGTGCCTAGTTTCAGTTTCAGATTTCTTGCAATTTTGCGCTATAATCACATAATTAAATTTCCATTTTATTGATTTCTACAGACTATGTATAAACCATAATCCTTATGTTATGTGGTTTAAGTGTGAACTGTGAACAGTAAAATTTTCAATTTTTGCGAAGCCCTTGTTTCACTTCCTTAGGCTAGGCCTACGATATAGGGAATATAGGCATTGCCTATAGTTTAGACTAGGCCTAGGCTTTAAGTAAACCTAGTATGGCCAGTTTCTTTTAAACTCTATGTGTTTTATTGAATCTGTGTAGGCCTGGCTTACTGGCTAGGCTAGGCTCTACATAGGCCCCTAAAGTATTAGATATGAAAGTATGATGTAAATCTTTTATGATGTTTCAATTCTTCTTTAGAGTTAAGACCCTAATAAAGGCCTATAGCCATAGGATATCCTGTAGAAATTCAGAATTGTTTGTTAAAGTATTTTCTCATTGTTTAAGTAATTTGGCCTATTAGGCCCTAATATTTGAAAAATCCAAAAATGCTTATCATTAGGCCTAAATAGGGCTATGCATTTGCCATTAGACCAGGATGGAATTCTTGTATTTCTTAAGTCAAATGGAATTATGCGATTTTTTTATGGTGCTCAAAATATTTTTTATTGGTTTCATTTTTTATTTTGGTACTTAGCACGTCGCAAAATAACAAAATAACAAAAGACAATAACAAAAAATGCATTCTAAGAAAATGTAGTGATTTGAATTTTTGTCCAGATACGTATGTTAGAGAATGTTACAAGTTTCTATTTTTTATAGAATTTTTTCGAATTTTTACTTTTGTGCCTTATTTAGTTGTTACTTTTTATTCTTTTTTCTTCGTGATCTTAGCTAGTAGGATTATCTTTTTCAAAATCCAATATCTCAAGTGCACTTTTGCATATATTAAGAATTAGCAATTTTGTCTGAAATTCTGCGATCCACATTTTTTCCGGATTTTTTGACGCAAAATCGCATTTTTTTCTCGCAATTGCATAACGCGTTATGATTTTTCTGCAAGAATTCTATCCAGGCCATTAGACCCAAAGCAGAAAAACATTGAAACTTGTTTTTAGGTGTGCAGTCATTTTGTCTGCCGCCTTTTTGCCTGCTAGCAAACAAAACTTCTTAAAAAGAAAAAGTAATAATATAGCTAGGCCTACATAACTTGTTAAGTTTTTTTTTAAATGAAATACAGACACTATGAGTCCTGTAGAGTTTTTGTGAGATGTCTTTTTGTACATGTAATTTTGTTTATTGCAACATTTCAAAGATATTATATTTAATTTAAACATCCATTAAAAATTTTTGTGATAGTCTGGTAAATCAGAAGGCAAAATAGTTTGTAGTTGAATACAATTGTGACGTAACTAGCCGATTGTTGCAAACATTATTATTATCCTTGGCCCTACTTCTATCTAATGATGATAATGCATTTGCTGTCTTGTTGCAAAGCCCTATTGGAATAAGTTGACAAAACAGGGACAACATCTATCGCATTTTCAGATTCTCTTGGTGTCGCATTGTGCAATAGTATGTCAAATGGTATATTGCGTCGCGTGACAGTGGAAACCTGATGTGGTCATGCGTTTGATGCATCGTCATGCCCCATGGTTTCGGTGTCGGGAGTGAATGGCAGAATAGGAATTGTCAATTGCAACGTAGCTGCTATGGTATCCTCCCTCCCCCCACTCATTTGGTTAATGGACATTGGTGTTGTGTCGCGTGTTGCCGCCCTTTAGTCAACAAAATTTGGTGTTGCGTTGCGCTTTTGAGGGCATAATTTTGGCACCCGTGTCATGCGTTTGCGGGTTTTTGAAACTTATTCTAATAGGGTTGCAAAGTTCATTCATAATAAACAAAAAGTTAGTAGGCTTATAGTCAAATCAACATTTGGTTAGGTCTTTTAGGTAATAATATTTTGAGATACATTTGTACTTTTGAAAAAATGATTTCATTATCTTTTTTAAGTATTTTTAAGATATACAGTATAGTCTATATATTTCTTTTTAATATTATATATACATGAATATTGATGTCATATTTAATATATTTTGTTGGTAGACACAGCAATTGTATCATATTTTTGCAGACAAAAAAGTAGCAAACTAGCAGCAGACAACAACCGTCAACCTGTTTTTCTAACTAAGCAACATGTGATTGACTAAAGCATTTTATATTGTATATGTACTAGGCCAATTTATTCAACTGCTTCTTTTTAATTTATATAGGCCCTAGTTACCTAATATAAATATAAGCATAAAAAGTGACTTTTTAAAAGAAAGAGTAAAATCATTATAGAACTTATAGTTATAGGGCTAATTTTCTATAATGAGATATTTTTTATATGTAATTTCATTTATCGCAGTATTTCAAAGAAACATAAAATTTGAGCATCCATTAAAATTTTAGACAAATTCAATGAGACTTACAGACTAGAGAGAATTAATATAATATATATTAAAACTAAATTCATAGTTTTTAAGTTGAATAAAATTGACTTATTATTTTTAGCATTAATATAAACTATAGTCCCATCTAATGATAAATGTATTGATCTCCTTGTTGCAAAGTTTATTCATTATAAACCAAAAAGTTAAACTATAATATAGCCATATAATTTTGAAAACTTTACATTTGGGTTGTTTGGGAAATGTTCTTTCTTTAGAGTTATTCATACTTATAATAAAATAAGTTTACTATTTTTATTATTTTAAGTATTTTAAGATATACAGAATCCAGATAATTCCTTTTAATATTATTATGAACATTAATACTGATATTATATTTACTATATTTTTGACAGACCAAATGACTGCATTATATTTTTCTAGATCAAAGAATGGCAGACAAACTAGCAGTAGATGAATTGACTATCAACCAATATAAAAATATATGCCATTATAATTTACTTTGAATTGCAAAGACTTTGTACTTATATACATAGTTCATAACTTCATATAAACTATTCAATTTTCTAGTAGACTTATCTATAGGCTTAGTGGTCATATGATCATGAGACAATAACTTATTATAATATACATAGTACATATAGGCCTAAATTCCATTATATTGTCTATAGTAAAGGTAAAGATTAGGCCTATCATTTTTTAGGCTTCAGGGCAAAATTTAGCTAGGAAACTTTTCAGGTTTGGGTATGTAGATTCTATTTCAAAGTTTAAAAGTACAAATCAGTTCAAAATTTAGCCTAGCAATTTTTAGTTAGAATTTTGAATTCTATTACACTTTTAAGTCAACTACTTTGATTATTTGACTCAAAAAACTATTTTGAAATGAAAAAATCCTAGCTTTCTATTCTAATGATATAGTATAGAAAGCCTGTGAATTATTAACTATAAAAGCAACAATTATCATTGCTTTGTTGCTTTAAAAACAAAGTTGCTCTATTCTTCTATTCTAGACCTAATGTTTTAATGTTTGTTTAGTAAGTTTTTTTGGACTCCTCAAATGCTAAGAATTATATAAAGTTATAAAAAATCAGAAAATAATTTAACAAATAATTCTGTAGGATAGCTAGCCTATGTCTATGATCTATCTTCCCATGTTGTAGATCATGTTAATATGCTCAAATTTTTTGATATACTTAATCTTTTTAAAAAAAACTTTGGCTTATAGTGAGACTACATAATGATTATTTTAAAATTTGCTTATTAGGTCTATTGTCAATTATATATGCAGCATAGGACTAGTATAGAAATATGCTGCAAACTGCAAATATAACCATATTATATTATATATGGTTATATATATTGTAGCATATGACTTGGGTGCATTGGGTGATATCCACCCTAACTGCACTGCTATAGCATGCGCTGCTATAGCATGATGGTCAATGGATAGTTTGAGGGGGGAGCACTTTGCCTTTTTTAGCCTCCCACTACCTCCCACTGTTTTGTCATGGTGCATTACGCCTCCCAAATTTCATTATGCCACATTGCCCCATGCTACAAAGTGCTGCATTATGCCAGGCTGATTTGTGCTAGATGCTATCTACCAAAATGCTTATGTGCTGCAGTTGAATTATATGTTATAGCATATATACTTTGTCACTAAATACTATTAGACAAAGTCCCTTTCTTTAGTCTACTCTGTTGTTGTATCTAATAGAAATGTCTAATAGTAACTAAAAAAGCAATAAAACAATTTTTGATATGTCTAAACAGCAACATTTTTCTAATAATAGGTAACTATTTTTTATTCTTATTTGATTGATTATATTAAGCCTTTTTATTTTTATTACCATTTTTATAAATGTAATTTTTATAATTAGGATATATATGGATAGTCAGTAAGGGATACAAGTTGTTTTGGTGATCGTCATTTAGTGATTTTTGTTGACAAGTTACTTCTGAGAAAACTTCTGGGCCTTTTTGTATTGCTTGTTCTGGTTCTAGAACCAGATCCAATTTGTAAAGTATAACTTTTTCTCTCCTTAACTAAAGGGATGTATGTGCTTTAAAGTTGTAATTATTGAATTGCAATAGCCAAGAAGAAAGTGAAAATGTGCAATGTGAGGCTATTAAGGCAATGAAACATTCAACAAAGTTAAATAGTTATACTGCTTTTTTTTCTCAGAAGATCCGATCCTATTCTAGTTCTAGAATTGGTAGTGTGAAAAGCCTATATGACTATATATTATTTTTTATTTAAGAAAAAAATCAAACTGATATATTCTATTTTTATGCAGATTGTTTCTTGAATTCATTGCAAAATATTTAGACACTTGAATATTGAGGATCTTTATCTTGAAATCAGAAGTGCATATCAGTTCAAGTCAATAGTATTAGTATGACTATAGACAAGAAAACTAGTCTCTAAAAGTGTATTTAACCACAGATATTCATAGTTCAAGAAAGAAGTAAGCTCAACTTATTATGAGCTATTTATAATTTGCCATTTAGGTGCAATAATAATAGTAGATTTTCTATTTTAAATAGGTTTTTAATGAATGGATAAGATCAATAGTTGAACAAAATATGTTGAAATTGTGAATTTTCCCCACAATATTAAAAACAAAAAATGGCATTTACCAAATTGTAAATATTTGATTCATAAATTACAATTAGAATAAAGTTTCCAAGACCATTTGACTTTTGCCATATTATTATAAGATTTTCTAGCAAATTTCAAAGTTTGCCAGATTCAATGACTATTAAAGCAACTTAGAGCATAGAAATGTGAAAATACTTTTTATATGCTGGTAGCATAATAATAACTTTTTTATATATTAAAATTAAATGATTGATAGAAAACTTTTGAAACTTATTTAATTGCTCCTAATAATTATTTTCAGCAGCTCAACTAGTCACTAAGCTGTCAAGGTGTGTAGTTAGCAACAATCATAAAAATTATATAAAGGAAGGTGACTACTGACTCTGCTGTTGCCATTGCAAGCTCAAAGCTAGAGAAATGTCAATGAGTAAGTGTATTTAATTTTAATATTTATCAAACACTTCATCTACTGATAGTAGTATTGCTATAAAATTAAATTTAGGAAACGGCGAAAATTCATCTTCGCCGTCCTCTTCGTCGCCAACATCGTCAATGGCTACTTCGATAGCTGCGGCGACAGGCAATAGCAGCGGATTGCCAATGCCTTCAACAGCTGGGCCAGCCGTATCTGCGGCTGATTTATGGAATTCGGCAGGTAATAATAATGCTACTAATAGTAGCGCTAACAACAACAATAAAGGAAATGGCGCCTCAGCTTGGAGCAGCGCGCATTCAGCTGATCCCGCTAGCGCGATGAATCACCATGGCAACAGCGGCGGTGACAATCATCATCATCATAACAAAGTAGCCGAGCCCGAATCCGCTAGCGACGCTGCCGCGACAGCTTCGGCGGCGGCTACGGCGGCCGCCGCTGCCGCCTGGAGTCTCGGCGGATTCAACGAAGCTTCCCCAGCCGGGGTGTGGGGTGCCGCCGGCGGTAGCGGCGCATCGGCGACACCCGGTTCGATTGCTGCCGCCTCATCGTCCAGCGTTCCAGCATCCGCAATTTGGGGGGCATCGGCGGCGCCACTGTCGTCAGCATCCTGGTCGTCAAAGCCGCCACCGTCGGTTGCTTCAACAGCATCAGTCGATGGCGCCTGGGGCGGCGGCGGCGGCGGCGGTGGACCTGGGAGCATCGCCGAGTCCGTTGCTCATTCTCAATCTGCTGCAGGCCATCAGCAGCAGCAGCAGCTTGGCCAGGCCCCGCAGCCGACCCCGGCACCGCTAACTAAAGAACAAGAGCTCATCGAGAGCATCGTCAATAGCAACGACGGCTGGGGCTGTAAGCCTATAAATCAAACTACACCCTGGGACGTTGGCGAGAGTCCTCGTAAGCCGACGCAGGAAAGTCTAGTATGGAATCACGAGCCGAACAATGGCACAAGTATTTGGGAGTCGTTCTACGAGAATCGAGGCGAACGACCTGGCAAATGGGATCGAGGCCAGATTGATCCTAATCATTGGGCTGGCGCCGGAACTGGATGGGCAGCCGGCAGCGGCGCCAGCGGATTCGACATGGGCATGCCGCCACCGTCGCAGCCTCCGCCAATGGGCGGCGCTGGCAACCCAGAGCCTTGGCGACGTCCTAGCAGCAGCAGCGGCGGACCAGGCAGCATCTCCGACTGGAGCGCCCCTGTCACACCTGGAACACCTGGCGTCGGCGGCGCCGGTCCAGGCGAAGAATCCTGGAAGTGGGACTGGCGCGGCCCGCCGCCTACTTCTTCAATTGCAGGCGGCAGCGGCGGCGGTCGCGGGCCTGGAGGCGGCGGCTCGATGGGAAGTCACAAGCCGGAGATGCGAGCTAATTTGATTAGACACCTGGTGAGCTAGTTATGTTATACCTTATTTCTGTGGTTTTGTCTATCTTCAAATATTATAAGCATCTTAGGTCCATTACTTAGATTTGACAATTGATTTGAAGTCTTGAAATTGTAAATGCTTCAATCAAATGGTCTATGAATTACAGAAAAAAATGAAACTTCGGAAGTTAAATGGCGTTCAGACATACTAAGCAGGTGCTAAGATAAAAAAGACACTAAAACACATTTAAGACGTACTAAAGACACATTATGATTTACTAATAGACATATTAAGACGTAAGACACATTATAAGACATGCTAAAACACACATTGAGACATACTGAAAGACACATTAAGATATACTATAAAATATACATTAAGACACTAAAATACACATTGAGACATACTGAAAGACACTTTGAGACGCAATGAAAGACACATTGAGACGTAATGAAAGACACATTGAGACGTAATGAAAGACACATTGAGACGTAATGAAAGACACATTGGGACATACTAAAGGACACATTAAGATATACTATAAAATATACAATTAGACACTAAAATACACATTGAGACATACTAAAGGACACATTAAGATATACTATAAAATATACAATTAGACACTAAAATACACATTGAGACATACTAAAGGACACATTAAGATATACTATAAAATATACATTAAGACACTAAAATACACATTGAGACATACTAAAGGACACATTAATCATACGTACTAAAAGACACATTGAGAGATGCTGAGACAGGCACAAAGACCAGTTATACAAAGACTATCCCTTATCACAAACCCGCCAGGTTGAAATGGGCTTCACCAAAGAGGACGCCACAGCGGCCCTGATTAGCTGCAACATGAATGTGGATCTAGCTCTGAACGAATTGCGAGCCAGAGTTGGTGGCGTCAGCGCCAATATGGCGCACCAGATGGGCCAGCCGCCGCCACAGCTGCAGCCGCCACCTCTTGGACACCCGATGCAGCACCCGCCACCGCTTGGTGGACCGCCTCCGTCGATGTCTTCGCATCAGCAGCAGCAACAGCAGCAGCAGAGGCCGATATTTCCTGGAGGCGGCGGTCAAGCAGTGCGCTCTGGAGTGCCGCAGCAGCAGCAGCAGCCAGGACAGGCCAATCCCGCTAGGGATCTCATGCGGGATCAGATCATCCAGCAGCTTAGACTGGCCGTACAGAATCGCATAATCTCGCCTAACACGCTGATGCCAAACCAAAACATGAGTCAGGCAGATCTGAAATTGGTTCACCAATTGATTTTCCATCAGAATCAATTGCACGCGTTGACTGCTCAACAGCAGAAGATTGCTAATAGTATGCGCTCTATGCCGCCAGCTGGTCCATTCAGCGGCGGCAGCGGCCAGCAGCAGCAGGCCAGCGTACAACTGCAGGAAGTCAATCAAAAGATTCTGCAGTTGAAGACTACTATTCAACAGTTGAGTCAGCAGCTGCAGGCCCGATCTGGTCCGAGTCAGCCAGCCGGTCTGCCGCCTACGCATCAGCCGCCGCCGATGCAGCAGCAGCAGCAGCATCAGCTAGTCGATCAATTGAAAAGTCTGGACGTTGGCGAGTCTGCAAGTGTTGGAGCTAGAAGCCGCTATGATGCTTGGAATAGGTTTGTTAACTTGTTGCGCTAAATAGGGAATTAAGGCTTGGGCTGGGACCTGGATTGGGACTTTTACTGTGGGACCTGGATTGGGACTTTTACTGTGGGACCTGGATTGGGACTTTTACTGTGGGACCTGGATTGGGACTTTTACTGTGGGACCTGGATTGGGACTTTTACTTTGGGACCTGGATTGGGACTTTTACTGTGGGACCTGGATTGGGACTTTTACTGTGGGACCTGGATTGGGACTTTTACTTTGGGACCTGGATTGGGACTTTTACTTTGGGACCTGGATTGGGACTTTTACTGTGGGACCTGGATTGGGACTTTTACTGTGGGACCTGGATTGGGACTTTTACTTTGGGACCTGGATTGGGACTTTTACTGTGGGACCTGGATTGGGACTTTTACTGTGGGACCTGGATTGGGACTTTTACTGTGACCTGGATTGGGACTTTTACTGTGGGACCTGGATTGGGACTTTTACTTTATGACCTGGATTGGGACTTTAATAGGACCTGGATTGGGACTTTTACTGTGGGACCTGGATTGGGACTTTTACTTTGGGACCTGGATTGGGACTTTTACTGTGGGACCTGGATTGGGACTTTTACTTTGGGACCTGGATTGGGACTTTTACTGTGGGACCTGGATTGGGACTTTTACTGTGGGACCTGGATTGGGACTTTTACTGTGACCTGGATTGGGACTTTAACTGTGGGACCTGGATTGGGACTTTTACTTTATGACCTGGATTGGGACTTTAATAGGACCTGGATTGGGACTTTTACTGTGGGACCTGAATTGGGACTTTTACTGTGGGACCTGGATTGGGACTTTTACTGTGGGACCTGGATTGGGACTTTTACTTTGGGACCTGGATTGGGACTTTTACTGTGACCTGGATTGGGACTTTAACTGTGGGACCTGGATTGGGACTTTTACTTTATGACCTGGATTGGGACTTTTACTTTGGGACCTAGATCCCGTCAATTTATGAATAACAATATTGAATTGTTATTAATTCCGTCCAGGTCGCCAGACGTACCCGAAGCGGCTTCCATGTTTGGCAAGCCGCCTCTGCATTCCAGCGTGTCCAATCCTAGCCTTCAGCAGCAGCAGCAGCTCCAGTCGTTCCAACGTTCCTTTTCGGAAATGCCTCCAGGAAGCGGCGGCGGAGGCGGCGGCCTAATCTCTGGCGAAGTGATGGATAAAATCCCAGAATTTGTGCCTGGCCAACCCTGGGCTGGCGGCTACAAAGACGGTCTATTCTCTGTCACCCACGAGACTCTCGAACAGCATTTGAATTCTGGCTTGTCAACAGCTGGCGAAGCTGTTTCTTCTAGTAGCGGCAGCAGCAACAGGGCTGTGAACCGGCCGCCGCCGCAGCAGCAGCCAGTCGGTGCCGGGACTCGCTGGCAGCAACAGCAGCAGCAACAGCAGCAGCAGCAGCAGCAGCAGCAGCAGCAACAGCAGCTACGTTGCCTACTAATTCGTCAGTTGAATCCGCAGATTAACCGTGACGTATTAAGCATGATTTGCAATCAGCAGGGCCGGGTGCTGGCCCTACAAGTTGGCCCAGTTAACCAGTGGGCCATGGTGAAATTCGCCACTAAAGAAGAGGCCGACAAAGCGCATAAGAATATTAGCAGCCTGGCTCAGCATATTGTGCTGATTGGCGATGCTGAGGCCGAGGCCAGCGTTGCCGCTCTGCTAGCCGGCTCCGGCGCCGCTCCGCCGCCGATGCCGCCGCCGCCGTCTCTTCCACCGACTGTGCCGCCGTCAGCTTCGGCTTTGACAGCCGGTTGGCCAACAGGCGGCTGGGGTGACCAGGGTGGCATTGAGCCGATGTGAGGTGGATTCGAATTTTGGAACAAATATTGATCGACTAAATTACTGAGTTGATATTGACTAAATTAATTATCGCTTAGTCTTAGTCGGTGTGTTTAAAATTATTATTAATAATCGAACAATAATTCCCCTAGCAGCTAGAACCTGCATTCTTGTTAATTTTATATAGTACTTTCTATTGTTTTTGTGTAGTAACTAGTCTTATGCCTTATCCGGATTAGTGGGATGACTATAGATTGATAGATTATATTATCGATACGTTGATTGACGGATTATCGTTAACATTATCGAGAGATTATCGATATATTATTTATGGTTTATCGATAGATTATCGAGGGATTACCGATAAATTATCTAGGGATTATCTATAGATTATTTAAGGATTATCGATAGATTATCGAGGGATAATCGATAGATTATCTAGAGATTTTCGGCAGATTATCGAGGGATTATCGATAGATTATCGAGAGATTTTCGGCAGATTATCGAGGGATAATCGATAGATTATCTAGAGATTTTCGGTAGATTATCTAGGGATTATCGATAGATTATCTAGAGATTTTCGGTAGATTATCTAGGGATTATCGATAGTTTTTCGGTGGTTTATCGAAAAGTTGGAAATTATTATCTAATAATTAAAACTAGCTAATCGAAAGGCTATCGATCTGAATTGTAGACAAGTTAATTTCTCTAGCTAGCTGATAAGCCACTCAATCGATGCGTAAGCCTGTCTAGAAAATCTACTTTCAACTTTCATATTTAGGGTTTTTTTAAAGCTTGTTCGGCTTTCTCATGCTGCTCATAAATGATAAGAGAATTAGTATTTCATACAGCAAAACTCGTTTGCCAACTTCCAAAGCTTCAATTCTCATACTGTCCTATCCTTGTATTAATGTGCTTTTTTTAAATTATAATTTAATTTCTTTTCTCCTTTCAAATCGCACAACACGTGTTGTCTTTCACCAAGCTGCTCTCGAAATTTAATTATTATTATTAATCTACTAATTACTTGCAGGATTTTGGCTCTATAATTTAATAGCTCTGTAAAGTTTCAGCCATCGAAATTGCCACACAGTCAAGCGCTGCTCAGGTCTCTCAAAATTTGCAGTGCTCCTTTCTCTATCCGTTTGTTGCATTCGTTTTTTAATGAAAAAAAGAGATTAAAACTCTCTTACTTTTCTACTCGGCTAAGTAGTGTAGTGAAGATTCTTTATAAAGTTTTTTCCCCGCTCCTCTCTGGCTAAGCCAATGCTGTCAGTTTATGCAGTAACTGCAATATCTGTTATCTTAATATGTATTAAAGATTTGGGATGAAATCTGTTGTGGTTAATCCGTGCTAATATGATTATACTTTTTGTATATGAATGAATGAATTAATTAATTAATCTCTTTGGCGTTCTCTCTGGCTCTAGTTTTGCAGTCTAAATTCTTTCATTTGAACATTTCAGCTTAGTAACTGCGTATCTCCAGTCTTATTAATTATTTGATATTTCCATTGATTTGTTGTGTGCTTTTTGTTTCTCTAACACACTTTAAAATGTGCTCAACAGGTCCTGTGTGTTTTGGTTTGCTGAGAATTTGAACAGATGAGCATGTCCTCAACCTTATAATTTAATGCTGTACTTATTCATATATAAATTCCTCATGAAACTGTTTGCTTATCTGCTACTATTAGTAGTAGTATTATAAGATATGTGTGCGCGTTGTTTATCTGCCTTCTCTATGGTGTTATACTATTAATATTTGTTATTATTATCAATCAAATTCCAGTGTGCTGCCTGTCTGTGCATTAATTACGGAATTAATTTAATCTGTTTTAATTTGCTTTTCAAATTTCAGTTCTATTATCAGAGAGTTTAGCTGCGTGGGTTGACTAGTAGTATACTATATATGGTAGTATAAAGATACCTAGGCGTCTTTATATAGTACTCATTTGGTGTGCTTTGATATCCAATAAGTTGTCTACATTCTCAGATGTCTAAATATCTACCCAGTTGTCTAGATACCCCGTTGTCTAGATACCCCGTTGTCTAGATACCCAGTTGACTAGATACCCAATTGACTAGATACCCAATTGACTAGATACCTAATTGACTAGATACCCAATTGACTAGATACCCAATTGACTAGATGCCCAATTGACTAGATACCCAATTGACTAGATACCCAATTGACTAGATACCCAGTTGACTGGCTACCCAATTGACTAGATACCCAATTGACTAGATACCCATTTGACTAGATACCCAGTTGACTAGATACCCAATTGACTAGATACCCAGTTGACTAGATACCCAGTTGACTAGATACCCAGTTGCTTGGATACCTAATTGCCTAGATACCCATCTGCCTAGATACCCTGTGGTCTAGATACCCATCTGCCTAGATACCCAGCTATCTAAATACTCATCTGCCTAGATACCTAGCTATCTAGATACCTATCTGCCTAGATACCCAGTAATCTAGATACCTATCTGCCTAGATACCCAGTAATCTAGATACCTATCTGCCTAGATACCCAGTAATCTAGATACCAATCTGCCTAGATACCCAGCTATAACCCAACTGTGTCAATGCTAAAGCAAAGTGTCTGGACACTATAGAACAAATTTAAAGTGAAAGTGCAGTGTATATCAGTTTACACAAAATAATTTGTTAGAAAGCGAACCAGTTTTAGTCATAGTCAAAGTCTCTGCCTTGCTATTTAATATTTTATCAAAACTTTGTTTGAATTTTTGTTATTTTGGAGTCTAGAATTATTTAATAATTACTGACAATTTTAATTGATCTTGATTAGTTGTTAGCAGCTGCTTATAAAGTGCGATTTGCTTTCAATAATTATGAGATACTCTTGTAGTACCATCGCCTCTGGAGTGTCTGCATGCATTAATAATTATGTAATAATGTGCTTTTCACATCTTTTTTAGTTGTCTTTTACTCAAATGCTTTGCTCTGAGGTTTTATTTATTCTCTTTGAACCTGTCCTTTGATCTGCTTTATTTTAATTTTTTTGTTTTTATTAAATTTGTTGCTATATAAGGTATTTATTTTGGTTAATTTTAAATTTCTGCAATTTGTTTGTTTACCAGCATTATGCACCAACAAGCCACCAGAAATATGTCTCTCTTAATTAGCTTATAATTCCTTTTTCACTGATAACCACTGTGTTGCTCCAGATGTTTTTGTTAATAATAATGATATACGGCTACTTGTAGTAGTAATTAGTAGCTGAAATCATATTTGCCGCAGTTTTCCTTGTTGTTGTTTAAAAACAATTTTATATTGTTCACAATCGCGCTCTCCTTTTTGCATATATATTTCCGTAATATATCAGTCAGTTTATTATTTACTATTATTAGTAGTAGTATTTGTATAGAAAGTTGAAAACAAGCCATTTAAAATGCACAATAACAAGAGCTGCTATCAATTTCTATAAATAATTGTGATATCTAGCCAACAATGTAAAACTGTTGTCCCGGTTTGCGCTGCATATTGTTTGCTTGCTTTTATATGCATTAGAAATTGTGCGCTGAATATTACATTTTTCTGCTTTTTTGTACTATTTCCAACAAACTAATTAGAAAAATATATAAAATTCTTTGTAAAGCGCATTGGCGATTTCTGGAGTGAGGGGTGGTTAGCGTACGTTTATCTGAGAGATTTGTGTCTGTTAACCTCAGGGGATTAGCGATTGTCCACCTGAGAGGATTAGTGACTGCCCACCTGAGTGGATTAGCGACTGTTCACCTGAAGGGATTAGTGACTTCACCTGAGGGGATTAGTGAATTTTCAACTGAAGGGATTAGCTATTGTCCACCTGAGAGGATTAGCGGCTGTTCACCTGAGGGATTAGCGATTGTCCACCTGAGAGGATTAGTGACTGCCCACCTGAGTGGATTAGCGACTGTTCACCTGAAGGGATTAGTGACTTCACCTGAGGGGATTAGTGAATTTTCACCTGAAGGGATTAGCGACTGTCCACCTGAGGGGGTTAGCGACTGTCCACCTGAGGGGGTTAGCGACTGTCCATCTGAGGGGGTTAGCGACTGTCCACCTGAGGGGGTTAGCGATTGTCCACCTGAGGGGATTAGCGACTGTCCACCTGAGGGGGTTAGCGACTGTCCACCTGAGGGGATTAGCGACTGTCCACCTGAGGGGGTTTAGCGACTGTCCACCTGAGGGGATTAGCGACTGTCCACCTGAGGGGATTAGCGACTGTCCACCTGGCAGGCTGAGAATTTGCTCTTGCATAAAAGGTAAAAGCATCCCTCATCTCCAGAATCCAGCTTAAATATCCAGTTCTGACAGTGCTTCATCACTTTTTTGTATTTTGAATTTGTACTCTTCAGCACTACGATCTGTGATAAACCGATTATCCTAATAATTTCACATTTTTCTTATGTAATTATTATGTAATAACCGACACCAGGCACAGTGTGCTACTGTAATTAGTATGCTCGATCTGATGGCTGTCAATTGTTTCTTGTCAGAGAAAAAACATCGCTACTTATTTTAATAAGCTTACATGTACTGAGTTTTCTACTATTTAGTAGTATCGCATGGTTTCCAAGGCAATTTAAGATTGGCTTAATTTGTTTGTTTTGTTTAAATCCATTGAATTGCAATTTATGTAGTGTTTATGTAGTGTAAATGATGAAAACGAATCCTACTGACCGTATTTATCAATACGTATATACGTACCGGTATTGCTATGATTACAAATTGGTTGCGCAAGTAGACTCATATCTTAGTACTAGCAGTAGTGTGTTCCGCAATCATCTGCCGCCAGTTTCTACTTACAAAGCCTTTGCTTATTTTAACAAACAAACAGTTCGTCTGTCTGCCCTCTGTGCGTTTTTTGAAAAATGAGTTTTTTGATTTTGCAAGAACTTATTTTGTCCATTTAATTATTTGTTTAGCTGCTAGACAGAGCCAATCGATGCCTCCCTAAAAGTTGTCTTCTGCTATTTTGTGTTTATTTAATGTTTGCTTTTTTTCTTTCTTTTCGAAGTTCAATTTATTGTGTAATCCGCTTTTTCAAGTCCGCCGCCTCCGCAGAAGTTGATTTCCTATAATTTTGTTTCTACTATTAGTAGTGTAATATGATGCTATTATAAAATGCTGCACGAAAAGTATTTCAAACTTATCGAACAGACGCTGACAGCTGGTTAGTGAACAATCTGCTTAATTGATTAATTAGTTTCAGCATTAATTATAGTGGCTGTAAAATAAATAATTCACACGCACCAATGCGAAAAAATGCCCCTCTTGTTTTTTTGGGTCATTTCTGCTTTTTCATTTTCCTGTCCCCTCTGTCTGATTGATTAGTGAATATGCATAAATATATTAATTGTGTCTCAAGCTGCTACTTATGCATATTATTATACAAAACATGAAAACAGATCTGACAGCAAACATCCGTGCAAAAAACTTTAAAAAATTAATTTTTCATTGAGAACATTTTGACTCGATGTATTTATTTATTTTTACCTGCGTTTATTCAAATGACAAGAAATAAGTTTTTAAAAAGGCAAAGCTCAATAATAATGAGTTAAATAAATAAGCTCGATATGCATAAGTTACTTAAAAATAGTAATTTTTATATAAAGAGAATTCGATCAAAGAGATAATTGTATTTTACGTACGAAGTTGAAACAATTCAATCAATACATGTAAGTCAATAAGTCTGATAATCTTAAATAGATAAATAGTTATCGTAATTTAACAATGTATTTACGTGTATTTAAATCAGAAAATCTTTGCATTTAAAAATTTTACTTCAAATAAGCGTGTTCGTTCGTAGAAGTAAACACATCGCGTATTATACTCCTGATAATGCTTAATGCATGCTAGTTAAGTAGTGTAGTACGTTTAGTCAGTTAGAAATAATTGATTTTTTATCAAACGCAAGAGAAAAGTGGTGAGAGCAGTATTAAATAGGTTAATTAAAAGTGCAACTGCTGCATGTACGCCTCGGCACAGCTGAGTACGTGTGAGTGCAGTGTAGCCTGTGTAGATCAGGGCTAATAACCAGTGATAATTAAGATAAATGACCTGAGGAAAATATAACGCAAAAACACAGCGATGAAAATTTTTAACGCGATACAACTGGCTGAGACCCGTAGGATAAATTTAGGTTAGCCATGTGTTAATAATTCGATTTTTATAACCATAAATTTATCATTTATGGAATGAAGAAGAGCGATTTGAAAATTCAGAGGTTGGGCGTCGCGGGTTTTTGTTTATCATGTACACGCCTTTTAATTTTACGTGAACCCGGTCACTCGCTTCCGTGACCCTTGTGATACACACCGATCATGACTCGATGATAGCCGTAGCAACCAAATTAGCGCGCCCTTAGAAACCAGGCAACCAGGCAATAATTTCAAACATTGAGCAGCAAAGCAAACAACCAAAGTTTTAGCAACCAAGCCAAGTACATGTACAAGTATGAAATGCATAGATGTACATGTACATTTAGCAATCTATAGCGTCCACAGCAACCAAATTTTCAGTCCATTAGCAAACACAGTGACGCCCATATTAAAAACTGCACCCATAGCAACCATGCAATTTGCGTTCCCAGCAACTTAAATAGCAGCAATAGCAATCACATTAGCGCCCATAGCAACCAAATTATAGCGCCCATAGCAACCAAATTATAGCGCCCATAGCCACAAAATTATAGCAACCAAATTATAGCGTCCATAGCAACCAAATTATAGCGCCCATAGCCACAAAATTATAGCACCCATAGCAACCAAATTATAGCGCCCATAGCAACCAAATTATAGCGCCCATAGCCACAAAATTATAGCGGCCATAGCAACCAAATTATAGCGCCCATAGCCACAAAATTATAGCACCCATAGCAACCAAATTATAGCGCCCATAGCAACCAGATTATAGCTTCCATTGCAACCGATACATTAGCAAAGAGTGTTATCCCCAGTATCACTATAATAATTAAATTCATCCCAGAAACAGCCGTTCAATCTCTTCAACAGGCGACCGGCACAGGGGGCACAGTACGGTCCGGGTTCGAGCCCCAGAGAACAGGCGATGCGCGCAGGTCACGCAGATCGGCACGTGCCGGCAGGGCGACAGTTTCACGCAGCGCTCCCTGCACAGACAGACCGAGCAGCTGTTCGCCGCCGTTTGGCCAGCTGCAGTTGTTGTCGAAGAATTGTCGGCGGTCACGGCGGAGTCGACACCGTCGAGAGTGGACAGGTCGTAGTGCTTCGGCGTGCTGGGACAGGAGCTGTTCTGCCTGTTGCCGCTGTCGCCTGGCCCGTGTTCGATCAACTCGACGTGGAAATTCTCGCACGATCGACGCCCCTGACTGTCGATTCGAACCCGGGTCCTGTTGCAGATGTTAACCGATACGTTTGGCGACCTCGGCGGCTGCGGCTGCTGCTGATCCACAATGCTATTGTTTGTTCCAACTACATTGTTGTTCAGCCCTTTAACAATGTTGTCATTGCCAACCACCGTGTTGCAGTTGCCGCACACTTCGTTGCCATTGCCTGTGACCGAGTTTCTGTGGCCCCAGATTCGATTATTGTTGCCGACAATGCTGGCGTTGCAGATGAAGTAGTCTCCGTTGCTGCCGATCTTCATCTGCTCCTGCATGGCCCGCGCCTGCGGCATGGGTCGGTTGGAGTTTCTTGGCCTCAAACTGACCGATGTGTGCTCTGTGCAGAATCGGGATCTTATGGAGGCTGGCCCAGCAACTGAGGATCTGGGAGGCTGGCCCAGAAACTGAGGATCTGGGAGGCTGGCCCAGCAACTGAGGATCTGGGAGGGTGGTTACCCAGCAACTGAGGATCTGGGAGGCTGGTTACCCAGCAACTGAGGATCTGGGAGGCTGGCCCAGCAACTGAGGATCAGGGAGGCTGGCCAAGCGACTGACACTCTGGGAGGCTGTCCCAGCAGCTGGGGATCTGGGAGGCTGGTTACCCAGCAACTGAGGATCTGGGAGGCTGGCCCAGCAATTGGGGATCTGGGAGGCTGGCTCAGCAACTGAGAATCTGGGAGGCTGGCCCAGCAACTGAGGGTCTGGAATCCCAGAATGATATGTGAAAGCATGCAGAATATTACAGCCATATTGCATTTCACGTGAGCGGCTTGCAGCCAGCAGCAATAAAACGGAGACAAAATTTGAAGCGAGCCCAAGCCAGCCTAATTCAGATTTATGTCCATTTAGTAAGCAGACTGTATAGGTTCCCTAGGGAGCTGCAGTCCCATTGCAATATGGCTATTAGGTACCCCCTGTCCCCTTCTAAAAGAAATTAGTAAATTATTAAAGGGCAGTGAAAGGTCCAGTCTAGACAAGAAACGGTTGATGAAGGGCAGGAATTTGGTGCACTCACAAGTTGATCAAAGCTGTTCATTTCCTAAAATGGAAAGTTTCGGGTCAAATTTCTGCTGTTACTGTTTCTGTAGTGTCTGAACTTGTCTATGGCGCAACCCGCTCAGCAAAGTGCACATAGAAAACAAAAATTCGTATTTTAAGAGTTTAGACTCCTCAATAATGCTTATTTTTAAAGACAGCTACACGAAGTTGCCGGTAAAATCCGCGGGATAATAAAGTACACTCTGTACTTTCGTAACACTTTTACAAGCTAACCATTTTTTTATTTATGAAATATTTTTCAGTAAAAGCAATGTTGAGAAAGTGAACAACGATAAGGATCTGGGAGGCTAGCCCAGCCACTGAGGATCTGGGAGGCTGGCCCAGTAACTGAGGATCAGGGAGGCTGGCCCAGCAACTGAGGATCTGAGAGGCTGGCCCAGCAATTGAGGATCTGGGAGGCTGGCCCAGCAACTGAGAATCAGAGAGGCTGGACCAGCAATTGAGGATCTGGGAGGCTGGCCCAGCAACTGAGGATCTGGGAGGCTGGCCCAGCAACTGAGGATCTGGGAGGCTGGCCCAGCAGCTGAGGATCTGGGAGGCTGACCCAGCAACTGAGAATCAGAGAGGCTGGACCAGCAATTGAGGATCTGGGAGGCTGGCCCAGCAACTGAGGATCTGGGAGGCTGGCCCAGCAACTGAGGATCTGGGAGGCTGGCCCAGCAGCTGAGGATCAGGGAGGCTGGCCCAGCAACTGAGGATCTGGGAGGCTGGCCCAGCAACTGAGGATCTGGGAGGCTGGCCCAGCAGCTGAGGATCTGGGAGGCTGACCCAGCAACTGAGAATCAGGGAGGCTGGACCAGCAATTGAGGATCTGGGAGGCTGGCCCAGCAACTGAGGATCTGGGAGGCTGGCCCAGCAGCTGAGGATCTGGGAGGCTGACCCAGCAACTGAGAATCAGGGAGGCTGGACCAGCAATTGAGGATCTGGGAGGCTGGCCCAGCAACTGAGGATCTGGGAGGCTGGCCCAGCAGCTGAGGATCAGGGAGGCTGGCCAAGCGACTGACACTCTGGGAGGCTGTCCCAGCAGCTGGGGATCTGGGAGGCTGGCCCAGCAACTGACACTCTGGGAGGCTGGCCCAGCAACTGACACTCTGGGAGGCTGGCCCAGCAGCTGAGGATCTGGGAGGCTGGCCCAGCAACTGACACTCTGGGAGGCTGGCCCAGCAACTGAGGATTTGGGAGGGCTACGAAGTCGCAACAGCTGAGATTGTGTAATTACGTCAATGAACAAAACCCTAATGCTAAGAAATTACCTTTGTTTCCGCTGTAGATTCAGAAATAAAGTGGTGGCTGAAACTGCTCAGGCCCCAAATGAAGATGCAGATATGCAGTTTAGATGTATATCTATCGTATATAGATACAGTATTAATAGCCAGTCCTATTGAGCCTGTGCTTGCGATGAGAACGCAAAACGAACTCAAATGTGCGGCTTCAAAAATAACGGGATTGATGGTGAGGGATAATTTAGCTACCCGAACGGGATCGAAGTAGGAAAATGCAATTAGTTTGAGAACGGCAGCGCAGGGCTCGTATAACTGGGGCAAAGATACAATTCTGAGGGGTTTTTTGGCCAAAGAGGAGGCTGCAGTTCCAGGCAGTGCAAATATTAATTAGCAAGTTTAGGTATGTGGGGAGATGGAGTCGCTATGCGGGTCTTTATAAGTTTTCCATTTCTTTCTGCACACAGTATTCGTGTTATATATATAGGAGGCGCGGAGGAGAGACAGTGTAGAAATAGGAGAATTCGCACAATGCTTAGTGGCTGGGAAGCCATCAATAAAAACGTGAAGCCGACGGGAGCCGGTGATCCCGATGCGCTGCAGAACCCTCACTGTTCATGCAGCAATATAGTTGCTATGGCTGAGTTTTTGCTTTGCCGAAAGTTAAATATTTTTAGTTGCATTTGAAATGCCTGATCACGATTGCTGGATTTCTTAATTCTGACTGACCACTCGGTTGAATTAATCAATCCGCGATGTCAGTTTTGGCGCCTGGCTGTCCAATTTATCGATCCAATTTCAGTTTTGGCGCCTAGATATCAGATTTATCGATCCGATGTCAGTGTGTTTGCGGATCGGAGCAACCAATTTGAGATTTGTGCAAGCCTTTGGGCCATAGACAATAACAGATTTCATCAGAGAAACATCAAACGGGGATAAGCCAGACGAAAGGCATTAAAGAAAGTTGCTTCACAGCTAGCAGATCAGAATCCTTATAGCGAGATAAGCAACAAAAAGTACGACCTGATCTGTTGGAGAACTGAAGTACGCAAGGACACGCCGATTCAGTTTTTCTCCGATCCCTTTTCTCCACTGTCTCCTCGATTTTTCTTGCTCTCTACAAGGAGTATCTCATCAATTTTGCAGGCCCCAAACTGCATGGCCTCTTTTCCTGTGTGTACCCTGGCGGTTTAGCTACACATATCCGGCTATAAGAGAGCAATATACAAGCAAGGAAGGACTTTAATGTATAGAGAACATGCGAAAGCTGCAATACAGATCAGTGATACACCCAAGCTATACTGCATAGGAAAGCCAACAAAGTTAGTAGGACTATATAGTGCATACTGCGGACAGCACCATGGATATACTAGGACTGCATGGTGTTGTGTGTGCCTGAAAGGGAAGGTCAATCCGAGTGCAAAGCGCTGTTTGAAAGAAAAAACAATTTAATTATTCTATACAGAGCCTAGCAACTATAAGAGTCGCTGACTTTAGTGCAAGATGGGCCGACACAAACTTCCCCGGCGAAATAGTTCGAAAATTCGTAAGCTCGACAAACAATATCTTATAGATTAGCTAATCACAAGTGGCAATCTTCATTTTATGGAAGAGACATTGTTGGTCACTGCCACAAGCTCAAAGCTTTATATCACGGAAGAGACATTGTTGGTCACTGCCACAAGCTCAAAACTTCATATCATGGAAGAGACATTGTTGGTCACTGCCACAAGCTCAAAACTTCATATCACGGAAGAGACATTGTTGGTCACTGCCACAAGCTCAAAACTTCATATCACGGAAGAGACATTGTTGGTCACTGCCACAAGCTCAAAGCTTTATATCACGGAAGAGACATTGTTGGTCACTGCCACAAGCTCGAATCTTCATATCATGGAAGAGACATTGTTGGTCACCGCCACAAGCTCGAATCTTCATTTCATGAAAGAGACATTGTTGGTCACTGCCACAAGCTCGAATCTTCATATCATGGAAGAGACATTGTTGGTCACTGTCACAATGGCTAATCTTCATATCACGGAAGAGACATTGTTGGTCACTGCCACTAGCTCAAAGCTTCATATCACGGAAGAGCAATAATCTGCTCGAGCAATAAAGCATTGAAAGACAAATTTTAGTTATATATTTTTGAATAATTCGAGAAGATTTGTGAGACGTATGTTGGTTGGAAAATTGGAAAATTGCAAGGCTATAATTCAAATGCTGCAACTAAGAAAACAAACAATATAAGAGCTATTCATAGTGAAACCTACATTTTTTTACCTGGTGAAACACAACACCGAAAAGTGTGTGGGAATCTAAAAGCAAAAGTGCAAAGCTGTCAGCCTTTATCCATAGACAACAGCTGTTGGTTCAGCAATGATGCGCAAACGGGGACTGTCATCAATCCAAGAGGAAGGAAGCAAGTAAAAAAACCACAATGTTCATTTCTTACACGTGGATGTCCTCTGACAAGGGCCCAAGCCCAACCTGGCATCCATCTTAAATTCCTTTGATGTTTTTCCTGCAAGCCGCCTTTACATTGTTGTTCCTTATACCCTTAGCGCTACGTATTATAATACTTTGCTTATACTAACAGTAGCCCCATTAGGGCATTCTTTTATAATAATTGCAAGACGAAAAGGTGGCTTGCCGTGGGATACCACCCCCCCCCCCCCAAGGCACAGAGACTGTACATGTCCAACTGTTAAAGTAGCGCGATTGTATGTGCGATTGTTAGCGCGATTGTATGTGCTTAGAGATCATAAGAGGTGAGGGTCTTTACTAACCTGCACACAAGACCCAAAATGAATGTTTTGGACAGATAAGATAAGGCAAGTTAACAAGGCTTACTGGGGGAATTGCTGAGAGGTCAAGGCTTACTGGGGAATTGCTGAGATGTCGAATTTTACTGGGGGAATTGCTGAGAGGTCAAGGCTTACTGGGGAATTGCTGAGATGTCGAATTTTACTGGGGGAATTGCGGAGAGGTCAAGGCTTACTGGGGAATTGCTGAGAGGTCAAGGCTTACTGGGGAATTGCTGAGATGTCGAATTTTACTGGGGGAATTGCTGAGAGGTCAAGGCTTACTGGGGGAATTGCTGAGAGGTCAAGGCTTACTGGGGGAATTGCTGAGAGGTCAAGGCTTACTGGGGGAATTGCTGAGAGGTCAAGGCTTACTGGGGGAATTGCTGAGAGGTCAAGGCTTACTGGGGGAATTGCTGAGAGGTCAAGGCTTACTGGGGAATTGCTGAGAGGTCAAGGCTTACTGGGGGAATTGCTGAGAGGTCAAGGCTTACTGGGGGAATTGCTGAGAGGTCAAGGCTTACTGGGGGAATTGCTGAGAGGTCAAGGCTTACTGGGGGAATTGCTGAGAGGTCAAGGCTTACTGGGGGAATTGCTGAGAGGTCAAGGCTTACTGGGGGAATTGCTGATAGGTCAAGGCTTACTGGGGGAATTGCTGTGAGGTCAAGGCTTACTGGAGGAATTGCTGAGAGGTCAAGGCTTACTGGGGGAATTGCTGAGAGGTCAAGGCTTACTGGGGGAATTGCTGAGAGGTCAAGGCTTACTGGGGGAATTGCTGAGAGGTCAAGGCTTACTGGGGGAATTGCTGAGAGGTCAAGGCTTACTGGGGGAATTGCTGAGAGGTCAAGGCTTACTGGGGGAATTGCTGAGAGGTCAAGGCTTACTGGGGGAATTGCTGATAGGTCAAGGCTTACTGGGGGAATTGCTGTGAGGTCAAGGCTTACTGGAGGAATTGCTGAGAGGTCAAGGCTTACTGGGGGAATTGCTGAGAGGTCAAGGCTTACTGGGGGAATTGCTGAGAGGTCAAGGCTTACTGGGGGAATTGCTGAGAGGTCAAGGCTTACTGGGGGAATTGCTGAGAGGTCAAGGATGAGGTCAAAAGCTACATGTATTTTATTGAAAATTTGTAATCCATTCTTTGTAAGCTCCCCAACGGGGGGCACTGATTGCTAGTGGTTTTCTAAAAAAAGTTTTGTTTTTGTTTTTTTCTTAACGCTTTCATTATCACACTTAGATATTTGATCATTTCAATGTGTCTGAAAGAAACCCTTCAACCAAGAAGTCACGTCGAGCACCAATAAAATTTTAATAAGACGTCACCGGCGATAAAAAATATAAATTTTATCTTACCGCCTTGAGTAGAGGATCTTTAGGACTTTCAATAAGACTGAAAATATAATTGATGCAAACCAGGCGATATGTATCGTAAACAACTTTACAAGACGAATTATTTTTCTAAAGCTATTTTTGTTACCCAATAAGTAGTAAGTTTGAATACTACAACTGTAATAGTTCAGAAAGCATTAGCTGATTATTAAAAAGTTGCAACTTTGTATTAACTAATTTATTTGATTACAATTGATGCACTGAAACAACAAAGAGTGTCGTTTAGAAGCAACAATTTTCAAGTATTTTTTAAAATAATCTTTGTTGCAGCTCAAGTGCTTGGGTATGCAGTCACGTATAACAATAACAAAATTAGTAGCAAAAAATAGCCTTGGAGAACAAAGACTGGAGTACGTTGATTAGAAAATGAGCTGAATTTTTAAGAGTCAATCAGACAATATGGGAATTTAGGGAGCATAACAAAGACCCTGATAGCTGGCTAATGTGTGTGAAAATATGTGAACAAAGACCACAAGAGAGTTGTACCACAAGACAATGTCGAACAAAGACCATGGGCAGAATTTGCAAGACCGCGTGAACAAAGACCATAGAAGTTTTAAGACCGCGTGAACAAAGACCAGTCGAGAACAATTCTGTGAACAAAAGACCATGATGGCTGACGACCATCCATTAATACAAAGACCATAGAAACAGAAAATCAATTGCAAACAAAGACCACGGAAAGACTCGAAAGAACAGGAAACAGATCATATGTAGACACAATTCAGCAAACAAAGAACAAAGACCGGCAGCTTAAAACACCGGCAGAAAGGTTTGCGACACGGCATCGTACAGCATAGTCCGAGTCTCCGGCACGAACTGCCCAGTGATCAGCTTGATGCCTTCTTGGGCCAAAACTCCGCCCATCCAGGCTGCCACAGAGTGCACCTCTGCTCGACCGAATCTGCACAGCTCGTGCAGCAGATCCTCTGGCGCCGAAGTTGGACAAGCCGCCGATGTAGTGGCTAGAGAGGCCAGCCAATCCTGAGCTAGCTGTTGGCATTTCAGCTTCAACTGGCCAGCGTCGGCCAGAAAATTCACATCGTCTGTGTCGCCTGGGAAGCGACCGAATTCGGTGTGGAACCGGTCGCAGGCGTGGAACAGCAGGTACCACCAGAATGGGGATGGCCCGGCCTCCGCCGTCTCCTCCAGGCACCGAGCGACCGTCTGCGGCTGTGGCCGGCTTAGCTAAATAGGGGAGATTTGAGGATTTCTCAGCTTGAATTGGGGATATTCTTAGACCGCAGATCTTTGATAGGGATATTATAAGATCTCAAAGCTTCAATGGGGATATTATATTGTAAGATCCAAACGCATCGATGGGGATATTATATTGTAAGATCCCCAAGCTTTTACCTTGGGGTTGCGATAGGGGCCTCGCGGCCTATTCGCGGCGCCTGCGCCCCCCGTCAGTAGTAAGTAAGTAAGTAAGCTTCAATGGGGATATTATATTTTAAGATCCAAAGCTTCAATGGGGATATTATATGATCCCAAAGCTTTAATTGGGATATTATAAGTTCCCAACGCTTTAATTGGGATATTATATTGTAAGATCCCCAAGCTTCAATAGGGATATTATATTGTAAGATCCCCAAGCTTCAATAGGGATATTATATTGTAAGATCCCCAAGCTTCAATAGGGATATTATATTGTAAGATCCCCAAGCTTCAATGGGGATATTATATTTTAAGATCCAAAGCTTCAATGGGGATATTATATGATCCCAAAGCTTTAATTGGGATATTAAAAGTTCCCAACGCTTTAACTGGGATATTATATTGTAAGATCCCCAAGCTTCAATAGGGATATTATATTGTAAGATCCCCAAGCTTCAATAGGGATATTATATTGTAAGATCCCCAAGCTTCAATAGGGATATTATATTGTAAGATCCCCAAGCTTCAATGGGAATATTCTGAGACCTCCCAGCCTAAATGGGGATATTCTGAGATCTCAAATCTTCTATGGGGAAATTCTGAGATCCCCAACATAAATGGGGATATTTTGAGATTCCAGCTTCAATGGGAATACTCTAAGATATCCCAAACTCAATCGGGATATTCTGAGATCTCCCTAACTCAATCGGGATACTCCGAGATCTCCCAACATAAATGGGGATATTTTGAGATCCCAGCTTCAATCGACATACTCTGAGATCTCCCAACATAAATGGGGATATTTTGAGATCCCAGCTTCAATCGACATACTCTGAGATCCCCCAACCTAAATGGGAATGCTCTGAGTTCTGCAGGCTTCTATATTCAGCTTCAGACAAAGTAATAATCGCCGTCTTACCTCTCGATAAGAAGCAGTTTTAACCAACCGCAGATGCCTGGCATTCTTACAGAACAGAGCAATCTGACTAGCTGGCACGCTGTCAGCGCTCAGACCAATGTCTAAACAGACTACTCTTAGTAGGCGACTAAATTCGACCAGATCAGCATCGGCCGCCCGCCTGTAGATATTCAGCAGGGCTACGTAGCGATCGGAATCGCTGACCATATCCGGCAGGGTTCCGCACAGCGGCAGGCAGCCTCGTTGGCGATAGAACTCGGCCAGAGTGCGGCATAGCAACAGCCAGTTGCTAGGCGGGACCGCCGCTTGTCTGTCTTCGCTAGGCGCGCTCGAATCCGACAATTGTTGACGGCGTAGCCAAAACTGATCGGCTAATTTAAACAATTCATTCACGTTGCTAGGCAGCTTGCTAGGCAACAGAGCGGTGGTAACCGCCGATTGAGCCTGTCGCCAGTTCTCCTCGTCGCCATGGAGATCCGACTCGCCCCGCTCGCCAGACCGGATCAGCTGGCGAACCGCCTGTCGCTCAGCGTAGTTCGACGGGAATTTGCCGGCGTTGGCCTGGCGCCATTTGCTCAGGAATTTGTACAGGATCACCAGCCAGGGAGTGTGGCTGTGCCGCTGGCTGTCCATGGCTGACAAGTCCTTGAGGAGTATTGTTGCGAAGGGGGGATGGAGAGTGCTGGTGTGGAAACTTGAGTAACAGGGATTTTGCTACAACTGAGTTTTTCTCCTAGAAATTTCGTAACTAGGATTCCACCTGTTTGAACAAGGATGCCAATATTAAGACAGGGATTCCCATTAGAAAAAGGGATTTCCCATTAGGAAAAGGGATTTCCCTTTAGGAAAAGGGATTTCCCTTTAGGAAGAGATTTTCCTATATAAACATGGACTCCCTATATGAACAGGGAATCCCCTATATGAACAGGGATTCCCCTATATGAACAAGGAATCACCTATATGAACAGGCAATACCCTATATTAACAGGGAATAATCCCCTATTTAAAACAGGGATTCCCCTATATACACAGGGATTCCCCTATATGAACAGGGATTCCCCTATATGAACAGGGATTCCCCTATATCAACAGGGATTCCCCTATATGAACAGGCAATACCCTATATTAACAGGGAATAATCCCCATTTAAAACAGGGATTCCCCTACATCAACAGGGATTGCCCTATATACACAGGGATTCCCCTATATACACAGGGATTCCCCTATATACACAGGGATTCCCCTATATAAACAGGGATTCTCCAATAGGATCAAGGATTCCCTAATATCAATAGATCCGCCTCTCACCTGAGCATCGCAGAACGCCACAAATTCCGGCAGTGGATTCTCCAATCGCAAATCCGGCAAAGGATTATCCGGATGCGCCTCCCAAACAAAGTGTTCCCTAGCAACCAGCTGACAAGTGGCCAGCATGCCGTGCTGTTGACAGACAATCAGCGGTACATCTCGATCATACAGCAAATCAGACAGCACCAACAGATCGGAATGCCTGACACCGCTAGCAATGACCAAGCTAAATCCGGTGAAGAATCCCGGATCTCTCTGCAACAGCACGTCCAGTCGGTCTTCTAAGAAATCTCCAATAACATCTTCGTTTAATTCGCGCAAAAGCTCTGCGCACACTTTAGCCCGCGGCTCGCCAATTCTGGCTAGCTCGACAAAAAAATTCGAACCGCAATCCTCCTCTGTCACGCGGCGATGATCCATTATGGTGAATGAGCCGACTCCGGGGAGTACCATGTTCTTCAGTGTCTCAGTGCCAACAGCATTAGCCCCGATTAGAAGCACCCTGGCCTGTTCGATAGCCTGCTGACCGTGATCGCCCCATAGCCGCAGCTGTCGATCATATTTTTTAGCTTTTGGGGTTGGCAACTGACTGCGCGACCGACCAACTGGGTGACTGTTGATGTTGCTCTTGTTGTTGTTGTTGTTGTTGTTTGTTGAGGACATTTCATCAGCCAATTATGGGGAATTAATATATTAGTATAGCAGTGGATCCAATATTCAAGAGTTTCTAGTAGTTATTATGAATATTAAATAATGGAGATTAAGAATAAAAAAGGTGAACATTGGGGGTCACTCGACAAGGTACACACCTGGAATCCCACAGGATGGACATAGGGAATCCCTATTAATGTACATTGGGAATCTCTATTGATGTACATTGGGGAATCTCTATTGATGTACATTTGGAATCCCTATTGATACATTGGGAATCCCTATTGATGGATATTGGGAATCCCTAATGATGGATATTGGGAATCCCTAATGATGGATATTGGGAATCCCTAATGATGGATATTGGGAATCCCTAATGATGGATATTGGGAATCTTATTGGTGGAGATTGGGAATCTCTATTGATGGATATTGGAAATCGCTATTGATAGACATTGGGAATCCCTATTGATGGACATTGGGAATCCGTATTGATGTACATTGGGAATTCCTATTGATGGACATTGGGAATCCCTATTGATGTACATTGGGAATCTCTATTGATGTACATTAAGAATCCCTATTGATACATTGGGAATCCCTATTGATGGATATTGGGAATCCCTAATGATGGATATTGGAAATCTTATTGGTGGAGATTGGGAATCGCTATTGATAGACATAGAGAATCCCTATTGATGGACATTAGGAATCCAAAAAGAATTTTTTAAGAATTTCAAATATTGAAATGTTATACAAAAATGGACTTAGCATTTATTTATTATAAAGTTAATGTTTTGTAAATACGTAATAAAAGTACATATCAAACTACAAATTGAATGATATACACTGATACAAAGCTAGAAGCAAAAGTCCAATGCAGTAAAAGTAGCTTCGTAAACGATAAAATTACAACAAAAATTTCTGCTCCAGTTAACAGTAATAAAAATAGGACGGATTACAAATTGCCAGCCTGCAATCATTCGCTAATTAATTTTAACACGTTGCCTGACGCGTTAAAAATATAAACAATAAAAAACTACTAAATGACGCTACTACAAGTAGGTAGTAAGCAAATGTTTGGAATTTTCTTACAAAAACAATCTAAAAATAGCAAATTTAGTAACAAAAAACAATTTTTGTCTGTCGAATTAAAATTATCGCCGATTTAAAGTTGCCCGACCCCGGACCTGCAGCGATCGGAGAGCCTGATTTCTGCTATTAGAAGACCGAGCAGTATCGCTCAAATTATCTTCATCAGAATTATCAGAATCGCGATTGCCATAACGCTGTTGCTGCTGCTGAGAAGAATCCAGAAGACGCCAAACATCTCTAAGAGAGTCGCCGCCCCAACTGAGGACAGATTCAAGCTGTTGTCAACTGCCGAAGCCGCTGGTCGAGTAGCTGTCAGACCTTCGGCTCGACGAATTGAAGCCCCTGTATCCTTCACTGGCAGACTGTCGCCTAGGGACAGAGACTGATCTTGCTGCTGTTGCTTTTGTTGTTGCTGCTGTTGCTGCTGCTGTGGGGGAGAAGGACAAAAATGCACTAGCAAAATAACAAGTATTTTAAGGCCAAGTATTACAAAAATTGAAATTTTGACAGACAATGACAGAAGAAAGATCTCATATTAATGATCCCATCACTCAGGTATTAATCATTAATCAGAGATCCCGTCACCCAGGTATTAATCACTAATTAGAGATCCCATCACCAAGGTATTAATCACTAATTAGAGATCCCATCACTCAGGTATTAATCACTAATTAGAGATCCCATCACCCAGGTATTAATCACTAATCAGAGATCCCATCACTCAGGTATTAATCACTAATTAGAGATCCCATCACCCAGGTATTAATCACTAATCAGAGATCCCATCACTCAGGTATTAATCATTAATCAGAGATCCCGTCACCCAGGTATTAATCACTAATTAGAGATCCCATCACCCAGGTATTAATCACTAATTAGAGATCCCATCACTCAGGTATTAATCATTAATCAGAGATCCCGTCACCCAGGTATTAATCACTAATTAGAGATCCCATCACCCAGGTATTATTCACTAATTAGAGATCCCATCACCCAGGTATTAATCACTAATCAGAGATCCCATCACCCAGGTATTAATCACTAATTAGAGATCCCATCATCTAGGTATCAATCACTAATTAGAGATCCCATCACCCAGATATTAACCACTAATCAGAGATCCCGTCACTCAGATATTAACCACTAATCAGAGATCCCGTCACTCAGGTATTAATCACTAATCAGTGATCCCATCACTCAGGTATTAATCACTAATTAGAGATCCCATCATTCAGGTATTAATCACTAATTAGAGATCCCATCACCCAGGTACTAATCACTAATCAGAGATCCCATCACTCAGGTATTAATCACTAATTAGAGATCCCATCACCCAGATATTAATCACTAATCAGAGATCCCATCACTCAGGTATTAATCACTAATTAGAGATCCCATCATTCAGGTATTAATCACTAATTAGAGATCCCATCACCCAGGTACTAATCACTAATCAGTGATCCCATCACTCAGGTATTAATCACTAATTAGAGATCCCATCACCCAGATATTAATCACTAATCAGAGATCCCATCACTCAGGTATTAATCACTAATCAGAGATCCCATCACAAAGGTTTTAAAATGAAAAACTCTATAAACGTTGTAAAGCTTCATAAACAAAATAAAAATCCATAATCGGAGCGTCTACTATAAGTAGAGAACAAAACATTTTAACTGAATAGTTCAAGGCTGAAAATGAAAAAACTACCTGCTGTTGATTTCGCTGACTCTGCTGCTGGGAATTCTGCCTAGCCAATTCCTCCCTAGTCAGGTAGTACTGCATCCGTTCCAACTGAGCCAATTTGCTTGTCATATCGCCAACAGCATCTTTGACAGCTCGCCTGGAATGTGACTCCAAACCAATTGGCTCGCCCTGATGCTGAGCAGTGGCTGATCCTGCAGAAGGCTTGTATCGACTTGCTTGAGCAGATGGTCTCTGCTGGCCTCTGTTGCCGGTGTTTAGCTCGGCCCTAAGTCGATTGGACAGATCCACCAGGGCTTGGTTCTCCTGAGCCAGTTTTTTTATCTGATTGGCGGCCATTTTTAATTTGGCTCGCAAACGGCTCACCTGGTAAACAGTGCGGCAGTTATGATTTATTGCTTGAGATTGTAATAAGATCCCATTTCTGAATTCATATACACGCTCACACAGGGTGTACATCGACCCTGGCTTTCTGAGAGGTCAGGCATGTACACTCTCTGTGCCGGGGGGGGGGGGTTGGCCCTCAGTTGGCTGTGAATCGCACGACAACCCACCTGGGCAATTTTCGTGCAATTGATGTAGGGCCGCGCACGGAATCGAACCGTGGGTCGTGGCGCGACAGTCAGACGCGTTCACCGCTGAGCTGCTCCACTCACCCCCCCCGACTATTGTGACAGTGCTAGATAGGAAGCAGCACAACTAGTGCTTAAAAATAGGACAAACAGACAAAAATACTTATACCAAATATTCTACTTTGGTGCTAGACAGACGGACACTAAGAGATAGCCAAGCAGACAAAAAAGACAGACAGACAATACTTTGAAGAAGACAGACGATGACAGACAGGCAGACAGACAGACAGACAGACAGACAGACAGACAGACAGATAGTAAGACAGACAGACAGACAGACAGACAGACAGACAGGCAGGCTGACCAGTAGACATAGGTATTAATTCCTTACCTGTTCAGACTCGTTCCCAGCCTCCGCCTCATCATCTCCATAGAGCTGCTTGGCCCTCATCCGATCTCTCAGGCCGGCAATCTCATCCTGCAGCTGCTGTATGTACAGCTCTTGAGCGCCGAAATTCACTTCGCCAGGCCTCTGCTGCTGCTGCTGCTCGCCGCCAGCTGAACCAGCCGCAGACCTGAGCACGAGCACCTCCTGCTGAAGGCGCTCAGCCAGCCTGCCAGCCTCAATATTAGCTTTATAATATTCGTCAGCTTCGCGCTGACTCTCGTCTAATTGAGCTTCGAGTTCCTGCAGCCGGCGCTTCAATCCGGCAGATTCGGTTGAATGATGCCGGGCCTGAGCTGACAGCTCGTAGCGCAACTGCTCGGCGGCCGTGTCGGCGGCCTCGCGCTCAGTTTGGCACTCGGCCAGTTGAGATTCCAAATGGCCAATACGAGCCTGCTGCTTGCGGCACTGGGCTAATAAATCAGTTTTCTCGCTGCGCAATTTTGACAGTGCGTTGGAAATTTCTTGAACAGATTTCTGATCGCCTAGCTGTAACTGTTGTTTCTTCTGTTGCTGCTGTTGCTGCTGCTGCTGGGGTTGCGAGCTAATTAATGACTCCATTTCTAACCGCATCTGTTTCACAATGTCCTTCAAAGACTCATTCTGTTGCACTAATTCTCGAACTCTCCGCTCACTAGCGGCCAATTGGTCAGTTTCTACAGATGCCGATTCCAGTCTGCGATCTGGCATCACAATACCATTCTCCTTCATCACCTGTAGAGCAGTCTCTCGATCTTTCAGTAGGCTCTGTATAAAAGTCTGCTTCTGTGCCAGAGTAGTTTGCATCGATTCTAACTCTCTCAAAGCTTCATTCTTTGCTTGGGTCAGTCGTTCAATATAGCTTTCAGATTTTTCGTATTGCAAAGCTTCAAGTTCGCTGGCTTTGCGCTGATAGTCCAGCTCCATCTGGTGCTGCATCGATTCGCGATCGCGCTCTCTGGCCAAGGCCGCGTCTAACTCGTGCCGGTATCTGGGGCGAGGTTGACATTATCTATTGTTAATTATTATACAATACTTACATAAACTGTTTATTACGTGTATGCTAATATTAATATTTAGGCCTATTGATTAAACAAGCAAGATATAGGTAGGTTACATAAATACCCTCAGCAAGATTTAGGTAGGTTACATAAATACCTTTAGCAAGATTCAGGTAGGTTATATAAATACCTTTAGCAAGATTCAGGTAGGTTATATAAATACCCCCAGCAAGATTCAGGTAGGTTATATAAATACCCCCAGCAAGATTCAGGTAGGTTATATAAATACCTTTAGCAAGATTCAGGTAGGTTATATAAATACCCCCAGCAAGATTCAGGTAGGTTATATAAATACCCCCAGCAAGATTCAGGTAGGTTATATAAATACCTTTAGCAAGATTCAGGTAGGTTATATAAATACCCCCAGCAAGATTCAGGTAGGTTATATAAATACCCCCAGCAAGATTCAGGTAGGTTATATAAATACCTTTAGCAAGATTCAGGTAGGTTATATAAATACCCCCAGCAAGATTCAGGTAGGTTATATAAATACCTTTAGCAAGATTCAGGTAGGTTATATAAATACCCCCAGCAAGATTCAGGTAGGTTATATAAATACCTTTAGCAAGATTCAGGTAGGTTATATAAATACCCCCAGCAAGATTCAGGTAGGTTATATAAATACCTTTAGCAAGATTCAGGTAGGTTATATAAATACCCCCAGCAAGATTCAGGTAGGTTATATAAATACCCCCAGCAAGATTCAGGTAGGTTATATAAATACCTTTAGCAAGATTCAGGTAGGTTATATAAATACCCCCAGCAAGATTCAGGTAGGTTATATAAATACCCCCAGCAAGATTCAGGTAGGTCATACATGCGCAACCTCCAAAATTCGGTCGGCCGTGCGACTTAGTTTTAACAGAAATGCGACGTAGTTTTTGGCCAAAAATGCGACTTACATGTAAAAAACCCTAAAGCAAAATTAACGCAACTTTGGGTAAACGGCAGGAGTAACTATGACTGCCTTATTAAGCCAAAATGCCTCGTCAGCTACTTAGTACTACTTCTTGGTGATTTTTCGGGATGGCATTTTTGCGACTTTCTTGGTTGGCTGCCAAATCGGTCGGCCGGATCGGCCGACTTGGCCGACTGTTGCGCATGTATGAGGTAGGTTATATAAATACCTGCAGCAAGATTCAGGTAGGTTATATAAATACCTGCAGCAAGATTCAGGTAGGTTATATAAATACCTGCAGCAAGATTCAGGTAGGTTATATAAATACCTGCAGCAAGATTCAGGTAGGTTATATGAATACCCTTAGCAATTGTTTCAGGATAGAATATTGCATAATCTCTTAAAAAGATTTAGGTTAGTTATATAATCCCTAGCTAAAATCCCTAGATAAAATCAGATTTGATATTCCTAAACAGAAAGATTAGTTTTGGATTTTGCTGGCCAAGCCATCAAACTAATCGCCACACCTGTCAATATCCGCCCGCCGATTATTCAACTCCTCAGTGTTGACCTCAAGCTGGCGTCGCAGTCTGTCAATTTCGGCGTCCTTGTCAACGAACAGTCTGCTGACGTCAGCTTTGGAGCTGTGCAGCTGACTTTGCAGGTCTTCAAGCTGCGGGAAATGTTTTTTTGCAGTGAAATAAAAAATATTTCACTAAAAGAATCACATACATGGTCTTCAATTCGAACTAAAAGGTCCTCGATTTAACCTACAAGGTCCTTAATACTAACTACAATGTCCTCAATTTTAACTACATGGTACTCAATTCCAACTACAAGGTCCTCAATTTTAACTAGAAGGTCTTCAATTCCAACTACAAGGTCCTCAATTTTAACTAGAAGGTCTTCAATTCCAACTACAAGGTCCTCAATTTTAACTAGAAGGTCCTCAATTCCAACTACAAGGTCCTCAATTCCAACTACAAGGTCCTCAATTTTAACTCGATGGTCCTCAATCCACATACTAAAAATGGTCTGTCGGTAGGTAGGTATGTGCTCGATTTTAGCAAAATTACAACTAAAAGGTCTTCAATTTCAACAGCGAGGTCCTTAATTTGTACTACATGTTACACAATTCAACCTACATGGCTTTAAATGCAACATAAATGGTCCTCAATTTAAACTATACGGTCTAAAATTCAAACTTTAAGGTCCTCAATCCAAACTATTTGGTCTCGAATCCAAAAATCATGGTCCTCAATTCAATCTATACAGTTCTTAATTCAACCTAAACAGTCCTCAATTAAAACTAAATGGTCCTCAATTAAACATACCTAAATGGTCCTCAATTAAACCCAAATGGGCCTCAATAAACCTACCTAAATGGTCCTCAATAAAAACCTACCTAAATGGTCCTCAATAAAAACCTACCTAAATGGTCCTCAATAAAAAGCTACCTAAATGGTCCTCAATAAAAACCTACCTAAATGGTCCTCAATAAAAACCTACCTAAATGGTCCTCAATTCGTCCTATATGGTCCCCAGCGCAAAACTGCGCAAACAAACCTGGCCATTGAGCTTCGCAATCTCGGCATCTTTCGCTCGCAAATTAGTATCGAATTCCGTGGCCTTCCGTTGAAAACTGGCCTCAGCTTCGTGCAATTTAGCCAACAGATCGGAGGTCTGATTTCGCATCGATTGGCGCTCCTCTTTCAGTCTGGCGGCTGCGCCGGCCGCTGCCTGCTCGTGGCGAGTTGCCTCGGCCTGGCCGGCGGCCAATTTCTCTTCTAGTCTGGCCAGAGCGGCCCGATGCTTGGCCTCTAGTGAGGTACTCAGCTCCTGCAGGCGCTCCTTCTCGTTCTCCAGTACGGCTATGTCGCTCTCGTATCTAGAAAGATTTTATACTTCATCTGTGATCTGTGAGTCTTTAATCCCCTACAGTTCGACTCTTTTATCCCCTACAGTTCGAGTCTTTAATCCCCTACAGTTCGAGTATTTAATCCCCTAAAGCTCGAGTCTTTAATCCCCCTACAGTTCAAGTCTTTCATTCTCTTCAGTACGAGTCTTTAATCCCTCTACAGCTCGAGTCCTTAATCCCCTCCCTACAGTTCGAGTCTTTAATCCCTCTACAGTTCAAGTCTTTCATTCTCTTCAGTTCGAGTCTTAAATCCCTTACAGTTCGAGTCTTTAATCCCTCTACAGTTCAAGTCTTTCATTCTCTTCAGTTCGAGTCTTAAATCCCTTACAGTTCGAGTCTTTAATCCCTCTACAGCTCGAGTCCTTAATCCCCTCCCTACAGTTCGAGTCTTTAATCCCCCTACAGTTCAAGTCTTTTATTCTCTTCAGTACGAGTCTTAAATCCCTTACAGTTCGAGTCTTTAATCCCTCTACAGTTCGAGTCCTTAATCCCCTCCCTACAGTTCGAGTCTTTAATCCCCCTACAGTTCAAGTCTTTTATTCTCTTCAGTACGAGTCTTAAATCCCTTACAGTTCGAGTCTTTAATCCCTCTACAGTTCGAGTCCTTAATCCCCTCCCTACAGTTCGAGTCTTTAATCCCTCTACAGTTCAAGTCTTTCATTCTCTTCAGTTCGAGTCTTAAATCCCTTACAGTTCGAGTCTTTAATCCCCTGCAGTCAGAGTCCTTAATCCAAACTTTTCTTAATCCCTAATCTCTATTCGTTAATCCAGCTACTCGTCTTAATCTCTAGCTAGTCAGTAAAAGAGATAACTTGCCTAGCAGCAGCCTCAGCCAGCCGCTTCTCCAACCCAGCTGATTCAGTCTCGCAAGTCTCCAATCGGTTGAGCAAATCCACTCGAGCTTTCCGCAAGCTGGCTGCCTCTTTGTCAAGCAAGTCGCACTTGAATTCGCTGTCCATCAGCGACTTCTCCAACTGTTTGGCCCGGTTTTGATAATCGTCCCGCAGCTCCTCTGCCCGTTTGTCCAGAGCCCCGAGTAGTTCGCGTTTCTGCAGCTCCAGCTCTTTTTTGCAGCGAACATTTTCCATTTCTAGCTGACGGCGAAGCGCCTTGAGTTTCAAATTTGAATAGTAAAGGTAAGCACTTTACTAAATGTTAATAGAACAACCTCGTTTCTTAATTATAAATGTACTAGATTCGATAGCCTTATGAAGAATCGCTTTGTACCCAATATGCATCGAGAATTGCCTTCCACCCAATCTACATCAAGAAGAATCGCCTTATTCCCAATCTACATCAAGAAGAATCGCCCTGTACCCAATATGCATCAAGAAGAATCGCCCTGTACCCAATATGCATCAAGAAGAATCGCCCTGTACCCAATATGCATCAAGAATCGCCCTGTACACAATCTACATTAAGAAGAATCACCCTGTCCCCAATCTACATCAAGAAGAATCGCCCTGTACCCAATCTACATAAAAAATAATCGCCCTGTACCCAATCTACATTAAGAAGAATCGCCCTGTACCCAATCTACACCAAGAAGAATCGCCCTGTACCCAATCTACATCAAGAAGAATCGCCCTGTACCCAATCTACACCAAGAAGAATCGCCCTGTACCCAATCTACATCAAGAAGAATCGCCCTGTACCCAATCTACACCAAGAAGAATCGCCCTGTACCCAATCTACACCAAGAAGAATCGCCTTGTACCCAATCTACATAAAAAAGAATCGCCCTGTACCCAATCTACATTAAGAAGAATCGCCCTGTCCCCAATCTACATTAAGAATCGCCTTGTCCCCAATCTACATCAAGAAGAATCGCCCTGTACCCAATCTACACCAAGAATAATCGCCCTGTACCCAATCTACACCAAGAAGAATCGCCCTGTACCCAATCTACATTAAGAAGAATCGCCCTGTACCCAATCTACACCAAGAATAATCGCCCTATAACCAATATGCATCAAGAAGAACCGCCCTGTACCCAATCTACATTAAGAAGAATCGCCCTGTACCCAATCTACATCGAAAAGAAGCACCATCTACACAATATACATCAAGAATCGCCCCCTACCCAATAGGCATCGAGAAGAATCGCCCTCTACCCAATCTACATCGAGAAGAATTGACCTGTACCCTATCCTGATTTCTCACAGGAAATTGCCTCCGAGATAACCCAACGCTCACCTGATGCTCATCCTTCAACCGTGACACCTCCAACTCATGCTCATGCCGAATAAATTGCAATTCTCTTTCTCGCGAATCCTGTTCAGACTTGCACTGCTCAACTAGTTTAGTTTTAGAATAAGATTCCTCGGCAAGCTTTTGAGCAACTTCATCGTGTTTAACACTCATAGCCGACAATTTATCTTCTAGAGCCAGGCATTGCTGCTTCAGCACAATATTCTCCCGCTCCATCGTAGCCAATTCTTCGTCTCGTTCTTTAACCAGCCGCAAATTATATTTAAAGTCTTCGGTCAGCTGCGCAGCTTTCTTGCGCTCGTCTCTTAGCTCCGATTCTCTACTGGCTAGGGTCTCTTCTAGTAGAGCCACTTGTTGGTTTAGCGCCGCCTTCCACTCCAGCTCTTTCTCGGCAACTGATTGGATGACAAATCAAAATGGGGGTTGCGATAATTTCAGAACACGTTTCTATTTCTAGTGTGATGTGTATTAGAAGTAGAAACTGCGACAAAGTAGTGTTTGAATTTAATCATCTGGTAATTACAACTATCATATTTCTGTTTATATAGTATACTAATTTCAGGCCTTAGAACTGCATACTTAGACCTGATTCACAACCCACCTGGAACAATTTGTGCCCTTGAGCAAGATACCCCCCTCTAGTCCTTGGACCAAACAGCTGTTTACAGTCTTAGATAGGCTATATAAAAGCTGCAGCTAAGCTGTGGGTTGTTTAAGTAGGTTGCAATTTATGAAGTTGCAAGTTCTAGTAGATAAGCTAATTATTGTTTGCATATTGCATAAGATGGGTTTATTACATGCTAAATGAGATTGCTTGCTTGCATCTAGAAAATTTAATATGCTTAGCAACCAGTATTATTGCATGTTTAATACTTTAGTTTATTATATTTAAATGTATTACTCTTTACAAAGAATTTATTTTGATCATATATTCATATTAGCTTGCTAATACTAACAATCTGGCTGGCATAAATTGTGGTAAATTAAGGGCAAATGACAAAATTAACAATTTTTCTTACTTTTTAAAAACATTTTTGATAAAACTTGACAATGTAAAATTTCCTATTTATTATCATATATATTTATTTTACCTAGACTGTTCTAAATTGTTACCAAAGGCTCATTCCATATAAGATGGACATATTTGGAAAATAGAAAAAAGTCAATATTTTTGCTTGCCATTGCCTAATTAGCCTATTTTTTTACCAAATGTTTATATTGTGCAATATATACAATCTAAGAATAAAGGAATGGTAAAATGTTGGATTAGTATGTTATCAATTGGCAAAAAGTCATTTTTGTAAAAATTTGGACATTTTTCGAAGCAAAAGACATCATTAAGATTTTGTACCTTTTAAAAACAAATAGAAAGCTTTTGAAGGTTGAAACAAACTATAGATAAAAGTATAGTACTTGCATCATCAGATAAAAGCATTGGTGACCAAATAATCTATTATATTTTTAATGTATTAGTACCTCAAAGTTACTGAATTGATAGAAAAAAATATGTTACGACCATAATGTTACGACCATAAGGCTGCCTTTTCTTTTGTATCTTTGTTGCCTTTTGAGTTTATATATTCTAATAAAAGAGTATGATTTCTAAAGATGTTCTTAGTCAAATTTTAAAAATGTATTGCAAAATATCAAAAATGAAAAATGTTATAAGACTTTTACCTTTTAGTTTCTATATGTCAAAAATCCTGTCGTTACGACCATAAGTGTCATTTAAGGTTTAATAGCATCTATACTAATGATGATATCTATATGAAACTCTATAAATATATTCTAGACAAAATAATCTTTCATTTAAAATATTGGTTTAGTATATTCTATTATTAGATTTAATTTTATAAGTAAAAATAACCTGTCATGTTACGACCATGCTTATATGGAATGAGCCCAAAGATTTTTTAAACTTTTTTTGGGTCAGCTATAAAAGTAATTCATATTCTTAGTGAAAATCAAGTCGCTTGGCTGATGTATTTCTTGGGGTAATACATGTGTGAGTATAGACTATATGGGAGCTTGCATATACCTATGTTTATTTTAAGATCTATATCCAACATTAGTATATCATTTAACTGGACCAAACTAAAGCTATACAATATTAAAGAGTTAATCAAGTTTGCTAATGACTAAGCATTTAGGCAAAATATATATGTCAAAGTACAAATTGCATTAGATTTAGGTTGAAACCTAAAAACATTCAAATACTTTTATTATGTTGTATATTTTCATAACATTGGAATATGCATGTTCATGAGATATTGCACCTTTTCTATAATATTGTATATTCTTCTAGTATATTTTTGCTACAATTATAACCTATTATTTCTTAGAAAATACTATATTCAAATGTCCACTAAAATATTTTTGTTTTCAGATTGTGATACAAAATAATATTCTTCAAATATATTTGTTTTAAAATAGACTGCTCAACTAGTATAAATTGAAGCCTGAGTGGTCCAAAGAAGGCAACTCACAGGGACCTACAAACCTGCAAACTTGCAAGCAACATATAGGCTCACTAAATCATTAAGCAGTCTTTCAATTGGCTTATTCATTTCTAAAGGACTAAGAACCCCAATTTGGGAGAATTAAGAACCACTGAAAGCGAGAATTACTTAATAGTCTGAGGTAAATTGCCTTGGAGCAGTAAAATGCTTAGAAGCTGTGACTATGATCTTGGGAATACCCAGGACTAAGAGAACCCTTTGTAAGAGTAAAATAGAAGTATAAGAATAGGGTACACAGTGCCATAGGACTGATAGGCCAGTAGATAAATAGATACATTACTAGTACAAAAATATATATGCTACCAATATAGAAAAAGATATGCTACTAGTATAGAAGTAGATATGCTACTATCAAATAAAAATACAGGCATTAAGTACATTCAAATGCAACTAGTAATATTTAAATATATGAAACATTAGTAAAAGTACATAATTGACAGCAATAAGATCATCTTAGAGGATAAGCATTAGTCTTAGGATAGCTCTTAGTGGCAGTTGTTAGGATATTTACAAAGAACCATAATCCCTGTTACAACTTGGTGACAGCCATGGCATTATTTGTGGAGACAGAATTCACTATTACAATAACTTTGGTGACAATGGCAGGATTTCTTATTGTATAGGAGCCAACACTTACTATAAAACTTGAAAAATGTTTCATTTGCTTGTCTTATTGTCTTCTTATAGTTGCCTATTTCCATATGGCCTCGGTTATAATTATAGCAGTCAAAACTTGCAACAATGGAATACTATTGTAGGTATAGGCCTATCCATAGTTGCCATAGACACCTATTTTACCATATTTGCTATAAGATCCTATGCCATAGTCTATAGGACTATATACCATAGGATGCACCAACTGCGCGGAAACATTTTTAGCTGCCACAGAAGTTACATGCAGCATGCAGCCAGCAGTTATACTATAAGTGTGAGGGCCCATGAGGCATTGCAACAATAAAGGACCTTTTTTGCTGTTGTGACAATAAAGGATCTTTTGCTATTTGGCACTATATGCACTATATCATGTGGATTCTTTTAGTTCATTTTTAAAAATACAACAATATATCCATTACATTGTTCTATAAGACTAACATTCTAAAACAATAAGTAAACTTCCCAACACCATCGATGTCATTAGTGTATGCACAAAAACCAGTTCTGAGATCTAACTTTTTGCCTTGCATTTACTGAACTCTATAATGGACTTTTTAATAAGTAAACAGTTGAACAAAACAAAGAAAATTTTACTTACTATGTCCTAAATATTTATAAAACAAATTTTAAACATACAGAAAAATACTTCTTTTATTACTAAAAAAACTAAAAATGCCGTTTCATAAGTATTTATGCATTTTTGCACATTTTTAACTCACACGTTTTAAATTTGAATAAGCTAATAATGCTATTGCTAATAATTTGTTTCTATTATCAATCCTAATAAAAAATTTTCTAGCCGCTAAATTGTCAGAGCAATAGTTGGTAGAAAGAGTTCCTCAATTACAATCCTCTTTGCCTAGAAAAAACATCAAAGGCCCTTGCTATAAATATTTATAGGTAGGGTCATCCACAAAGGAATTTTCACCAAAAAAGGATATCTATAAGACTATGGATCCTCTAGCCATAGGCCATAGCCATAGCTACGGTTCCTGGACACTTCGTCATCTTACCACTTCATCATCCACTCATATTTCTAGACACTTTGTCATCTTACCACTTTGTCATCTACGATACTATTGTGGACACATCGTCATCTACTCCCTGGACACTTCGTCATCATCCACTTTGTCTAAAAAACTTATTGAATAGCTATATGTAACTTCGTCAGCTAAGTTGCATTGAGTAGTCATAAATATAGGTGGCTATACTGAGGATTAAATAACTGATTAACTAACTGATAATTAATGACGATTAACTACGAGTCTACGACGGGGGAAGAGCTGGAGAAGAGATCGAGATCGCGATCGCGATCAGTACAAAATTGAATTCTACCCATACAATATCTTGGAATCCACAGTAAAACAAAAATAACAATAAATTGGAAATATGCATTCCTAAATAGCAAAATTAAATGCAACTGAAAAAAAACATAATAATAAATACACAAAAACACACTATTCATAAACATATTTAAATCTACATCGTTACAACTCCACACATGTTTGTTGAAGCGAAGCTATAATAAAATTACAATGAACACTTGTACACATACAGCGTGCATTTAGATGCCAATTATAGCGAGAAGTTGAATCCCTAAATGTGTATTTAATCCTATATTTTACAGACTATTGATTGAGAAACAATTTACATACATAAAAAACAATCGAATAACAATTTTACAGCTTTGCGAAATCTTGGGATGACGAAGTGTCCTCAAAATTTGGTCACTTCGTCATCTAGATTTCTAACAATTTTTTTGTATGGCGAAGCGTCTAAAAACCATGGTCACTTCGTCATCTGGATGACGAACTAGTTAATGAAGACAAAGTCTTTTCGCCCCAGTGAGCTTTGGGGTTGGAATTTTATAATACCTAGTGTTGTATCGATTATTTAGAGACTTCCAAAGCATTATTAACGCTGATTAATGTATGGTAAACTTACTGATAAAAGAAAAAATATCTTGCAAGCTAGATACAAATAACAATTTGCAACAAGCACTACAGTCGATGCGTATTTTGAAAGTATATATTATCAAAGAAACTAAAAAACTTACACCGGTAAACTCGTTCTCTACATTTGGTTGAAAGTAGCAAGACTGAGAGGTGGAAAGCGAGAGCCAACAAATAAAACCGTAGATAGGCGACGAAGGCAGCTTTACATGTACATGTACAGACTGATAGGCATTAAACAATGGAGCAGCAGATACATGTAGGCCAGTAAGATCGGCAGCTGAGGACAGTAGATTGGCAGATATATATAGGCAACGCAGACAGCTAGGCATTAAACAATAGAGCAGCAGATACATGTAGGCCAGTAAGATCGGCAGCTGAGGACAGTAGATTGGCAGATAGATATAGGCAACGCTGACAGCTAGGCATTAAACAATAGAGCAGCAGATACATGTAGGCCAGTAAGATCGGCAGCTGAGGACAGTAGATTGGCAGATAGATATAGGCAACGCAGACAGCTAGGCATTAAAACATGGAGCAGCAGATACATGTAGGCCAGTAAGATCGGCAGCTGAGGACAGTAGATTGGCAATAGATATAGGCAACGCTGACAGCTAGGCATTAAACAATAGAGCAGCAGATACATGTAGGCCAGTAAGATCGGCAGCTGAGGACAGTAGATTGGCAGATAGATATAGGCAACGCTGACAGCTAGGCATTAAACAATAGAGCAGCAGATACATGTAGGCCAGTAAGATCGGCAGCTGAGGACAGTAGATTGGCAGATAGATATAGGCAACGCAGACAGCTAGGCATTAAACATAGAGCAGCAGATACATGTAGGCCAGTAAGATCGGCAGCTGAGGACAGTAGATTGGCAGATAGATATAGGCAACGCTGACAGCTAGGCATTAAACAATAGAGCAGCAGATACATGTAGGCCAGTAAGATCGGCAGCTGAGGACAGTAGATTGGCAGATAGATATAGGCAACGCTGACAGCTAGGCATTAAACAATAGAGCAGCAGATACATGTAGGCCAGTAAGATCGGCAGCTGAGGACAGTAGATTGGCAGATAGATATAGGCAACGCTGACAGCTAGGCATTAAACAATAGAGCAGCAGATACATGTAGGCCAGTAAGATCGGCAGCTGAGGACAGTAGATTGGCAGATAGATATAGGCAACGCTGACAGCTAGGCATTAAACAATAGAGCAGCAGATACATGTAGGCCAGTAAGATCGGCAGCTGAGGACAGTAGATTGGCAGATAGATATAGGCAACGCTGACAGCTAGGCATTAAACAATAGAGCAGCAGATACATGTAGGCCAGTAAGATCGGCAGCTGAGGACAGTAGATTGGCAATAGATATAGGCAACGCTGACAGCTAGGCATTAAAACATGGAGCAGCAGATACATGTAGGCCAGTAAGATCGGCAGCTGAGGACAGTAGATTGGCAAATAGATATAGGCAACGCTGACAGCTAGGCATTAAACAATAGAGCAGCAGATACATGTAGGCCAGTAAGATCGGCAGCTGAGGACAGTAGATTGGCAGATAGATATAGGCAACGCTGACAGCTAGGCATTAAACAATAGAGCAGCAGATACATGTAGGCCAGTAAGATCGGCAGCTGAGGACAGTAGAAAGATCGGCACAAGCCAGTAGATTGGCAGGTAGTAGATATAGGCAACGAAGGCAGCTATACAGGCAGCAATACTTTACAGTTGGGGCTGAAATCTAAGAAGTCGCTTTTGCTCCAACACTTTAGGTTTTACCGACTCTTGACCACATAACTTTAAGAACCGATCATAGTCGCATGCATTTATACGAACGTCAGCTAGCTGTCTTACACGGCTTAAGGCAGTATATAGCAATCCGGAAGCTTCTTTCTTAGAACCAGAAGGAGCTAAGTCTACGAACACTTTATTCAAAGTGAGCCCTTGAGACTTGTGCACAGTGATAGCCCAAGCTAGCTTTAGGGGCAGTTGCTTTATGCTAGATATTGAATCAGCATCAAAACGGATAAAGTAATAGGTAGAATTGGAACCAGATGCAATGTTTGATTTCGACCATCTTGTTGTAAACATGAATTAGCAACTTGCAGAGATGGACCGCTGTATCTGTCGAACTCAACCCAAACAACAGATGGTAAACTGGGTGGTTTTGACCCAGGCGTAAAGCAAATTCCTCGAACAGTACCTGTTGATCCATTTACTAATCCATGCTTCACTGAGAGGTTTCTTGTTAGCATTACTCGACAGCCAATAGCCAAAAGTAATTCTTCGCTAAGTCCGGAGTAACAATCGGAACGTTTTTCCTTAGGGCAATAGCCCGTGAATAAAGCGTTAATGATGCATACGGGCTGACTCGAATTAGTGCACAACTCTGCTAATCTGTGATAATTTTCTTCAAGGGCCTGCTTGTTTGTATAATACAGGTGAGTACACCCTTCGATAAACTCTGGAGGCATCAAATCAGACGCAGCAACGCGACACTCTTTACTCATAAGGATATTGTAAGTGTCTTTACTTGCATTTCCTTCACGAATATCTTGCAGCAACCCGGCAAAACGTTGATCTTCTGCCTGACGAACTAATTGATCGAGATGAATAACAGTACGGAACTCCAAGTATAACATTCTTCCCAACTTTTTCGATTCACTTGCTTTAGGCCCAGAATTTGTTGCTTTCCTGTTGACGACAACAGATGAATACAAAGCAGAGTCTAAAACTGGTGGTAGTTGAAAAACATCACCCACAAGGATAACGGAACGCCCCCCGAAAGTACACTCCTTGTAACGTGGAAAAGCCATCCTTAATCGAGAATCTACAATTGCGAGCAACTGTTGACCGATCATACTGAATTCATCCATAATTAAGTAGTCGATCAGAGCAAAGTCGTTTTGAAGGTTAGCTAAAGCGCGTCCAGAAATAGGGGAAACGTCATGACTCAAATTTCCTTTCCTTCCTGTCGTTATTCGCAGAGCTGAGTGAAGGGTTTGGCCTCCAATATTGTAAGCGGCAACACCAGTTGGAGCGAAAAGTCGGCATCTATTGCCTAAAAGCTGCTTCAATGCACTGATGATGAAACTTTTTCCACTACCAGCACTGCCATAAATAATGAGACGCAGTGGTTGCACTTTGGAAGATGCTTTTTCGAAGGAAGTTTGCCGTTCCTTATCTAGACGGTGCATATGATCAGCCACCAAATCATACACCTGTCGTTGCTTGTCGTTCAGAAGATTTAGGCTTACGACAGCTTCATCCTCATGCACCGATGTTTTTGACTTCAGTTTTTCTAGTAACTCGCTAACCTCCACTAAGCAAGGAAATTGAGCATTCGACGCACTCCAATCATAATTTTTTGGAACTGGCGGAAATCTGTTTAACATTCGGCTTCTTGGATCTTGCATGGCTTCATCATGCCGAGAGGCTAGCATCTGCATCCACTCTTCTTGTCTTTTATCGGGCCGTGAAGGCGCAGCAACAGAAGCAGCGTTCTCTGCTGCCAAATCTGGTGCACTATCTGCCTGTTCCTGTTGCATAGCATCAGCTTCGTCTCTCTGAAGCTGTGCCAAATTTTTAACAGCGAGTGGGCAAAATTTATCTGATTCAGTCTGTCGCTGGCTGTATGCTTCGCGCCACGTGGAAGCAATGCCTTTTGCATCCTTCTCTGTGCGCCACGCAGAATACAGGAGTGTTTGTTGTCGAAAGTATTCTTCCTGCCTTTCATACTCGATAGCATTGGCTCGAAGAATCGGATTGATAATCAGAATGGCTTCTCTTCCATTTGGTCTCATCACGACTTGATTGCGGACAAACTTCAACTTACTGAAGAATTCAAACATAGTCATTTTATTGAACATCACAGAACGATTTCTATACTTGTCCAGGCTATTACTGCACGTACCTCGCTTTGAAATCATCCTACTGTATCCTGTTTGAACAAAAACGAAGTCCCTGGTTGCACGATACATTGGAGTCTGAAGCAAAAGGTGACAGACTTCTTGAGCACTATAATCACGGCTACCAACCTGACTCATTAATTGTTGTTGAACAATTCGCTGCGCTCGGTCTGTGCGACTATGTCTATCAACTGCATGTTTCCCTTCTTGTTGTTCTTTTTCTGCCTCTAATGTAGCGTTGTTACTTAACTTTTCAAGATGCCGTGATTGAATTTCACCTTTGCTTGTATACTTTATTAAGTATCGGACAAGACACTTTGGTGAAACAACAACCTGAACGTCTACATTGGCACGCCAGGTGCACAAAACTTGGGGATTATATACACCCATTCGATCGTCATTTCGTTGTGTTTCAACGTCCCAATGCAGTCGTGAGACTCGTTTTACTGTAGATACTTTCTGTATTTGCCTTGGATACTTAAATCGACATTGAGCTTTGCCGTGTAGAGTACGGGAACACCTTTCGCTACACCGACTGTGGCGTTGACTTAGGTGAGCAATCGCTTGTAAATCAGCTTTATTGTTTTCTATTTCTGATGGAAGCAAACGAGAAGGATGCTTTTCAATTGGAATTGTTTGATTAAGTACTTTATTTCCGCTCGCAGATCCATCCATTGCTGGGTTAATGCTTGTTGTGTACTTATCAACGAAGGCGCGCATCTGTTCCTCAGTAACATGTTCGGATCTGACATCGAAACCGTCTGGCAACCATACGAGACCATGAATATGTGGACTGCCTCTGCTCTGGTATTCGACTCTAAACCAGAAATCTGTAACCTTCCAATGTTCAATAAAAAAGCGGCGAGTAAAAATTTCAAAGCGATTCCAGAAAACTGTGTCGGCTAATCCTGGATCTTTTAATAGTTTCTGAAGCAGGTTCGGAGAAACTTCAGATTGCTCGGCTTGCCAAAATGCGCGTAATTCCGGCCAGTGCACATCCGCTGCTGACAGAGTGACGAATAAATGAGGTAAACCAATAGTCTGTATCATCGCCTCTAAACGACGCCTCTGCAGCTCCCAATAAGATTTTGTTCCCCGCAATTGCATTCCTCGAGCACTTACACTGGCAAGAACCTCTGGATCCTTGAGGCGCTCTTTCATTTGCTCTGCATTTAAATTAGCGCAACCCTTCTGACTGACATAAACGCGGCCTAGCTCTAAAGCTCGCCATCGCATGATCATGTTTTCTAAAAAAATCGAAACCGCGGATCACATCGAAATCGTGAGCAGTGGTACCGCATTAAGTGTAATCCATATTCTCCTAAGCTGATATGCCTTAGCCTTGGGGTGCGATAGTCTCCACTTCCATCAGGAAATAGGTGAGGAAATGCAAGGGAAAATAAGCCCTCCTGCCGAAATTCATTTACAGGATGTCTGCTTGACTTGGGCCATTGCAGCTTTTCTTCCAAAAGCTTCTTGCGAACTTCGTCCTCCAGCTCTCGCAGTGGGGCTTCCATAAGTACAGCACTGAAGCTCTCTGTATTTTTGGATTCTGCATTTTCGTCACCAATTTTCTGACGATCATTTTTTTCAGTAGAGGCTGGATCTGTACCTGGAATTTCAGATTCATACAAAGCAGGCAGATCGGGCATTATGCCATTTTCCGGCAAGTCTTGAATAGCTTGCTCATCAAGCATAACGGCATATTCCTTAAAATACTTATTATTTTGCATTAAATATTTAATCGCACCAAGCACATTTTTACGGCGAACTCTAAGTTTATTTGTAAATGCATTCAGATTTTTCTTTACACTTGCATCTTCCAGCTCCATCTGCTGCTGCTCTTCACGCGATTCAAATAAAAGGACTACTGGGAGCTTTCTTCTTGGTAACATTTTAACAACATCAGACTGATCTTGTGGAAACATTATACCATGACCACAAGAGCTCAACTGTCCTTGAGGAAACAGTCGAAATATTGTCAGTACGCTGAGTACAGGTGAAATCAACATCTGCTCTGCAACAGTTAAGTCCCGCAGCACTTCAGGTTGTTCGCATGGATTAACATTGTTTGTATCGCTAAACTTTTTCGGTTGAAATTTTTCGGTTCTATCAGACACGCAACGCTGACAATTTAAATCCGATTCATTTCGAAAATAAACGCCTGGGAAACGCTCTTTACAAACGGTACACATATTCAAGTTTGAAACAAATTGTAAGCTCTCCTTGAAAAATGCATTTCTCATTTTCAAAAACGAATCATTAAATGGCTGCTGTAGGCACTTAGGAACAGCAAGTTCGTCAAAAAGGCAATCATTCTGAACTCCTTCACAGTCCAACTTTGAAAACGGAGGAGGTATTTCTTGAAATTGTGAAGGCAAATTTTCGTTTTGTTGATCTTCAAGAGCGTCTTTAGTTGTATTCCCATAATTGCAGCTCGGGGATTTATTAATAACTGCTTGTGGCATTTTTCTTGAAGATGCGCGTCGAGAAGACTTGTCGTCCAATGTTGTTGGAAGAAGACGCGTGCATGGTTTTCGAGGTTTCTGCGCCGTTTCTGATGTAGAATTACTTTCCTTGTGGTCTCTAAAACCGATTGTATATGTAGTAGTAGGAGTCGTATCCACTCTTAACGACAGCTTCTGCTTACTTGAGCAAGACTGCCCAGTGAAAGGCATGCCGTTACTTTCCCTTGCTTTAAGAAACAGTGCGTCATAATGCTCATTGTGGAACAGAAGTCGAATCACAGCAGCAGGCTGGTTAACTGTACGTTGCATTCGCACAGTTCCGTCCGCATTGTAGATGTACATGTCTACATTTAAGCAGTTGCTAATAATGGGAGGAACTTCATCGGGAACGTATTCTCCAGACAAAAATGTGGTAGCAACTATGTCGTTAAATCCCGCTTCATCAAAAACACCGTCATTTTGCATAGCCCTCAGATAAGGAATAGTAGCTTCTCCGAGAAACTCTCGAAGCTGGGAGCTGCTTCGAGCTAAAGGTGTCCCGCGCAGAGATTTGCTGATGGCGTGGAAAAAGCAATTGCCATCTCCAGGTACGCGCTCTATCTGCAACTCCGTTATTGGAAGAAAAGTAGAACCCTTTTGATCTGAAAGCTTAGAGTTAGATGGTTGTAGATTCACTTCAACTTTTGACTGAACTTTTGAGTGAGTTACTTTTACTTCGTTTTGCTTTAAACACCCATGCATAGATTTTTCTCTTATCTCATTTGAAGCATCCAAGTCTACCTGATGGGTAAAAACATCGGCGCACCGGTTTAAAATCTCCACTTTTTGCCTCTTAATGTTTAAAGATGCTACTGACTCTTCATAGCACGTCTTAGATCTAGTAAAATGGCTAATATTTACACCCTCTTTATTTTCTTTGCATCGTTGTAGGATCATATCAGCTTTTGAAGAACGAGCTCTACGAGATCGCTTTTGTTTTAACGATTCCTTTGCACATTCACTCGTCAATTTTTGCTTATCCTTTGAAATGCTATCATCATTGACGCTGAGTTTATCATCATCACGTAAGCTTATATTGAGTCCTAAATCTGTCACATGTGGAGAAACTTTGTTCCACTTACCCGATGAACAGCGTCGAAGACGAATTCGGGGAACAGTACGACTGCACTGTAGATAATCTTTTGTTTCGGAATTTGCGTCGTTAGTTTCTTGAATCCTGGTCTTGCTTGTATATTTCTGACTTTCACCTGCCATTATAATGGCACTAGCACTGCCCCTGGCCAATTCGGTATCACTGACACTATCTGCAGCTGCCTTTATAGTTTCACTGGCCGTTACAGTATCGCTGTCTGTTGCCATTATAGTTTCACTGGCCGTTACAGTATCGCTGTCTGTTGCCATTATAGTTTCACTGGCCGTTACAGTATCGCTATCTGTTGCCATTATAGTTTCACTGGCCGTTACAGTATCGCTGTCTGTTGCCATTATAGTTTCACTGGCCGTTACAGTATCGCTGTCTGTTGCCATTATAGTTTCACTGGCCGTTACAGTATCGCTGTCTGTTGCCATTATAGTTTCACTGGCCGTTACAGTATCGCTGTCTGTTGCCATTATAGTTTCACTGGCCGTTACAGTATCGCTGTCTGTTGCCATTATAGTTTCACTGGCCGTTACAGTATCGCTATCTGTTGCCATTATAGTTTCACTGGCCGTTACAGTATCGCTGTATGTTGCCATTATAGTTGCACTAATTGTTACAGTACTTGGTTGCTGTCATTGCCATTATAGTTGCACACCAACAGAAACCACGGGCGTTATTACAAATTAAGCATAAACTATATCCTTGAGTTCATGACCTTTTATATTTAAGGAAACATATGATATATGGGTGGGCCAAGTGATCATGGGTCCAATTGTTCAATTGTACTTTTCCTTTTTATGCAATTGTACATTTGGTATTAAGTAAAAGTAATTTATCCTTGCTAAAGACAAGACAAATAGTTAATAAAAAGAGACATGTACAGTGTAACAATTATGGTTTAGAGCCATTTTTCTCGTAAGTGTTTGTCTTTGTACATACATGTACATTGGGAAGACTTATCTGGACCCAATCCCTTCTTATTCTACATGTACGCTGTTTTGGGTATGGGGGTTAGACTTGGGCCGTCTGACACCCCCTCCCCCCCCCTACCATAGTGGACTGGAGAGAAGCACATGCTATTGCTATTGGCTAGCCTGTCGTTCTCTTTCTCTTTACCTTCTGTCTTGTGTAGCGTACACTATGCAATGCACAAGGCCCAACTTTCCAAAAAAGGAAGGTTCATATAGTCCGCCAATGGGCTTCCTCTCGCTTTCGGGTACACTCAAGGCCACTCACTCTCAACACCAACCACTAGAGGCTTGTTTTAAATAATCGATCGATAATATTAAATGTACACTTGAGGCAAGCTTTCAAGTGTGTTTGGATCCTAACAGAAGGGGGAGAAAGTGGCCAAGGCCACCACACCCCACAAGGCAGGGAGGCCGGCCCAAGTGCGCAAACAAATGACAAAATGAAATTAGAAAAGTACAATTTACGCTTCAACTTTCATAGGTCAAATACAATAAATGCAATAATAGGTACGGTATTAATGACAGTGTATCTTAGCACAAAAGCAGCTACTTTCAAACCACCAGCACGTAAACAGCTAAAATTTCACTGTTTATGAAATTTGATAAAATTTAACACATCATTTTAGATATTGAAAACTTTTAAAGGAGGGTATTACTGTTGCATGTGACTATAAAATTGTGGTAGGTATAGCTGATGATGAAACTGGTGATTGGTATCTAGCTTTTTTGATAACTTAGCCGGTTAGACCCCGAAATAGCTATTGTAATTTGTAACGCTGGAGCCAAATACAATGGAGCGATTAGTTTCTCTCAAATCTGTCTCTGCCAGTGCCAGTTTAGTCCGTAGTAAAATAGTAAGTAACCAAAGTAAAATACCCATTAGTGGTCCCGTTTCTAATGTTTATAAATATTAAGCTTCAATTTACTTTTGGCACAGTATGCAATTTTGAAAATTCACCCTAATAACGGTTTGCATCAGCAGGAAAGTAACTATTTTGTTGTTGGAAATCGGATTAAGCAGTCAAAAGAGTGTATTTCTATGAAAAAAGGTACTTTTTTCCATTTTTTCAAATATTTAAACAGGTTTCGCTCTTTCAATAAAAAAATCATCGCAGTACCTTATAGTACAGTTAGTTTGGAATTAAATGACGGCGTTGAATTGTTTCTTCCATATTCCAAAAATTATAATGAGCACTTTTCCTCAAAGCAGTTTGAGATCATGATTTTTAGTCTTTCGTCGATAACTTTCTGATTTCAAATGTTTAAGAAATGAAAATTTCCACACTTGTGTATCTTTGAATTGCGCATCGATTGGTGCATAGTATGTATGCTTAACTATTAGCGGTATAGAAAAAAATGCAAAAAACTGTAAAAGTACATTCCCAATTTTTGCATTTTTTGCAACCAAAGTGCCAACTTTTTGTTACAATTGAAAAAAACAACCCAATGATGTTATGCATCTTAGTAAGGCGCACTTATAACCCTCGAACATTTTTAGCTCGAGCTTTAATGTGCATGAGGAAATGCACTTTTGTAAAGACATAATCTTATGACAAACATTTCAACTGAAGCCTGTTCCTTTTTTCCTCAGTGAATACATACAAAACTATACTCGTTAAATAGATCAGATTCTTCTCTTTAAAATGACACCTCACTTGTGAAATTCGCACTTGTAGTTTTGAAGTTACAGCAGTTTTTGTGAGATTTTTCTTGTCATTTTTTCGATGCACACGTCTCATATTATTATATTCGTCACAAGCCAGACCACCCAATGCGCTTCGCGCATTGGCTGGCTGTTTGTTCCTCATGCTCGGCACTTTGTGCCTCGCGCGTTCGCTCCGCTCACCCCACAACCCCAAGGACACGCGCTTCGCGCGTGTCCTTGGGTTTGTGGGTTTCGTGGAGCTCACTGGGAACTAGTAAGATGACGAAGTGTCCAGAAACCCATAGCTACTAAAATAAAAGCTACTTAGAAAGCAAATTCTATTGTAGCATACAATAGTATACAATCCTGACATTTTCCTATAAGTCTAGTCAATTAAAAGGTCTATTTTGGAAATTATAGGCCTATAACCTTTGCTACCAACAAAGGTTAAGTAGGCTAGGCTTAAATGAGAATTCTAATTTATTTAAAGATTTAATGGCATAATGCACTACTATTTTAGGATTAAAATGTTAAAATAAAATATATACTATAAAAATGATTAAATTTATTATCCACTTACCAATAGTGCGAAAATCTGTCATTATTTTGAAATAAAGTTGAATTAATGACAATGTTTCTATTTAAAATTTGATCTACTACACCAGCTACGAGCTACCTTATGTCATATGAGGAAACACATAAACAAAATATTCATATATTCTCAGTACACTTAGTACACTGTATTGTCTGTACACCTTGGCATTGGCTAGTTGACTTGTGAGAATGTGAGCGTGTGCCTAGTGCCTAGGCCCTACCTTGAAGTTGAAGTCTTGAACCTATAATAATTAAATAATATGTATCTAACCGAAACGACAGGCTAGTAAACACAACAAAAGGCTCAGCAGGCTCAGTTAAAATTTTTACGCAATATAAAACCTCAGAACTAGTACTGTATTTTTAGGACATGTATCTGGCCACACAAATTACTGGAGTAATGGAGTCGGAACGGAGCTACCGCTGTTAAAAATAAAGTTGTTTTCTTAGAAACAAATGTAATTTTAAAATAGACCTACCTAAGGTTAATAGTTATAATAACAACTTTTAAAAATAAAAAAGGATTATTTTCGCAAACGTAATAAATTACTAATAATAAAGAAAAAACTAAATAAATTATTACTTAATGAACGCCGTGGCGTCTTGTAGTAGTTTATTCTAGTGGAACGATTACCTAAAAAATTTATAAAATTGTAATTTATATAGCTCCGATTGTGTGCAGACGTGACAAAAGCACATCGATCACATTAAAGCAGTAATAAAATAAAACTAAAGGGCAAGCCCCAGGTCTTTATTTGTACATGGTTCTAGGCCTATAACTGAACTATTGGCCTTGTTTTTTTATAGTATCCATTTACATTGACTGTTAGTGTCAGTGTCAGGCTACTGGCCTTAAGTTAGGTCATAAAGCGAATTAGACCTAGACTAGACATTCTTTGTGAATTTTGACCATGAATACATCTGCTGAGGAAGCACATCTAAAAGATGTAGAAGGTTATCTTGAAAAACATGGTGTTCAAAAAGTTCTTAAAGAGTGCATTGTTCAGCTTTGCACAGTTCAACCAGATAATCCTTTTGAATATATCAAGGAGTATTTTGATAAAGTAGACAAGGTAAAAAATAATAGACATCTTTTTAAATGATTCATATTTTTTATTCTATTCCCTTTCAAATACAAATTTAATCTAGTTATAATTTTTCATGTAAATAGGCCTAAACAGTTTTTAAATTGAAATGTTTATTTTTTAATAATATTTTAGGATCGTATCCTCATGCCAGACCAATTTGCAACTACTGGTGCCGGCAGTGAATCATTGGCTAGTTCAGCACTCGCCACTGGGACTTCAAGAGCTTTAGCTTCTACAGCTGGTACAGCTTTGCCAATGCCTGGCACTGAAGGTGATGTTGATTATGACAGTGAGACAATGTTGCCACCCATGCCGGCAGCAGCGGCAGCACCGCAGTCTCAGAAACAGCGCACTAGAAGGGGCGCAGTTAGTGGTGAAGTTTACACAGAGGAAGATGCCGCTAGCTATGTCAAAAAGGTGCAGCAGCTCTCTTGAGACAATTTGAAAATATATTGCAAATATTGCCAAGATAGTTTTATCTTGAAGTTTGTTTATACAATTGTTTTTATTAACTTCAGGTAGTGCCAAAGGACTATAAAACAATGGGTGCTCTGTCCAAGGCAATTACTAAAAATGTTCTGTTTTCGCATTTGGATGAAAATGAACGCAGGTAAGTTTGATTATAGCTAATTTAAATGGAATGACACTACCTTTTTCTCCAGAAATAGTTGTAGTACAATTCAATGATGACCCCTTTTTCTTAGAGCACCTGCTTTTTATTAATCAATGGAATTTGCAATAGCATAGACTCTTTAAAGGGTTGGCTTTTCTTGTATAGCCTTGGCATTGTTAATGGCATCTGTTTCTTGGAATGGTGGCAATTTTTATGTAATTATCTAAATATAATTAACAATGGCACCTGTTTCCTAGAATGGCGGCAGTTTTAATGTAGATATAATTAACAATGGCACCTGTTTCTTAGAATGGCAGCAGTTTTCATGTAGATATAATTAACAATGGCACCTGTTTCTTAAAATGGTAGCAGTTTTCATGTCAATATAATTAACAATGGCACCTGTTTCTTAGAATGGCAGCGGTTTTCATGTAGATATAATTAACAATAATGGCACCTGTTTCTTAGAATGGCGGCAGTTTTCATGTAGATATAATTAACAATGGCACCTGTTTCTTAGAATGGCAGCGGTTTTCATGTAGATATAATTAAAAATGGCACCTGTTTCTTAGAATGGTGGCAGTTTTCATGTAGATATAATTAACAATGGCACCTGTTTCTTAGAATGGCGTCAGTTTTCATGTAGCTGTAATTAAAGATGGCAGCCTGGTTCTTCTCGTAGAATTCAACTAGGAATCGCGTATCCTGTATGTAATAATAATCCCTGGAAAAATCCCCTTCTCAGCGACATATTCGACGCCATGTTCCCGCTGCATCGCAATGCCGACGAAGTAATAATTGAACAGGGCGCCGAGGGCGACAATTTCTACATACTTGACCAAGGCGAGGTTGACATATTTGTCAATGGCGATTACATTAGCACAGTTAGCGAAGGCGGCAGTTTCGGCGAATTGGCGCTGATCTACGGCACACCTAGGGCGGCCACTGTTAAAGCTAAAACTGAGGTTAAACTCTGGGGCATCGATCGCGACTCGTACAGGCGAATCCTGATGGGCAGTACCATTAGGAAGCGGAAGATGTACGAGGAGTTTCTCAGTAAAGTGCCTATACTGGAGAATTTGGACCTGTGGGAGCGGCTTACTGTGGCCGACGCTTTGGAGAATGTGACTTTTGAGGATCAAAAAATAGTTGTACGACAGGGCGAAGCTGGCGAAGATTTCTTCATTATACTCGAGGTGAGACAGGGTGAATCCTGTTTTTTTGGTTTCCTTAAAAGTCTATCTATTGATTTCCATCATAGCATGTTTTGCTAAAGCCCTTTGAAGTCTCTTTGATGCTCTAAGAACCCTGTCTTTGTTGCCCTAAGAACCATGTCTTTGTTGCCCTAAAAACCATGTCTTTGTTGCCCTAAGAACCCTGTCTTTGTTGCCCTAAGAACCATGTCTTTGTTGCCCTAAGAACCCTGTCTTTGTTGTCCCTAAGAACCCTGTCTTTGTTGACCTATGAACCCTGTCTTCGATACCTTAAGAAACCGGTCTTTCCATTTTGACACCGTTATATAAATTTGTTTTGACATATCTTAAACACCTGTTTGAATTATAAAAAACTTTAAGTAGTTTGGTAATACCTCTTAAATCCTTTGTAGACCAAAATAAATTTATCGATTTATGTTCAATTCCACAGGGCGTCGCTTCAGTTTTGCAGAAACCATCCGAAAATGACGAAGCTGTAGAAGTTGGCAGGCTAGGTCCGTCTGACTACTTTGGTAAGTAGTAAGGATCGGATTATTAGTAAAAGGGAGAATTCTCAGATACTGGACTACTGTCAGTTAACAGTGTGTCAGCTGTCATTGCTAGACACTGGACTAACTGTGTCAGTTAACAGTGTGTCAGCTGTCATTGTCAGATACTGGACTAACTGTGTCAGTTAAAAGTGTGTCAGCTGTCATTGTCAGACACTGGACTAACTGTGTCAGTTAACAATGTGTCAGCTGTCATTGTCAGACACTGGACTAACTGTGTCAGTTAACAATGTATCAGCTGTCACTGCTAGACACTGGACTAACTGTGTCAGTTAACAATGTGTCAGCTGTCATTGTCAGACACTGGACTAACTGTGTCAGTTACCAATGTATCAGCTGTCATTGCTAGACACTGGACTAACTGTGTCAGTTAACAATGTGTCAGCTGTCATTGTCAGACACTGGACTAACTGTGTCAGTTAACAATGTATCAGCTGTCATTGCTAGACACTGGACTAACTGTGTCAGTTAACAATGTGTCAGATGTCATTGTCAGACACTGGACTAACTGTGTCAGTTACCAATGTATCAGCTGTCATTGCTAGACACTGGACTAACTGTGTCAGTTAACAATGTATCAGCTGTCATTGCTAGAATTAACTGTATCACTGTTAGCAAGATGAGAACCAGCTACAAGTAAACCAGAATCGTGTGTAGCAGTGTATTAATCAAAAATCCTTTATCAAAATGTATCAAGGCGAAATCGCCCTGCTGCTTGACCGGCCGAGGGCGGCCACCGTGATCGCTCGTGGCCCGTTGAAATGCGTGAAGCTGGATAGAAAACGGTTCGAACGAGTGATGGGACCCTGCGGCGATATTCTGAAGCGGAATATAGCCAAGTACAACTCTTACATACTGCTGACCGTGTGAGCCAGTGATGGCTAAAGAGTTCGTCAAGAAGTACTTCGATTAATTACAAGTTTTTTGTGTGCTTAGTGTCTTTTAGTTCTTTTTTCAGTGCTATTTTTCAATTTAAACTGCATAAATTAGCTGGGCGATAGAAGCTGTAGACGTATCCACTGAAGTTTCAGGGCAAAATGTGTCCACTGAAGTTTCAGTCAGGGGGAAGATGTTTCCACTGAAGTTTCAGGGGGTAGATGTGTCCACTGAAGTTTCAGGGCGTAGACGTGTCCACTGAAGTTTCAGGGGGTAGATGTGTCCACTAAAGTTTCAGGGTAGATGTGTCCACTGAAGTTTCAGGGGGTAAATCTGTCCACTGAAGTTTCAGGGGGTAGATGTGTCCACTGAAGTTTCAGGGGGTAGATGTGTCCACTTAAGTTTCAGGGGTAGATGTGTCCACAGAAGTTTCAGGGGGTAGATGTGTCCACTGAAGTTTCAGGGGGTAGATGTGTCCACTGAAGTTTCAGGGGTAGATGTGTCCACTTAAGTTTCAGGGGTAGATGTGTCCACAGAAGTTTCAGGGGGTAGATGTGTCCACTTAAGTTTCAGGGGTAGATGTGTCCACAGAAGTTTCAGGGGGTAGATGTGTCCACTGAAGTTTCAGGGGGTAAATGTGTCCACTGAAGTTTCAGGGGGTAGATGTGTCCACTGAAGTTTCAGGGGGTAGATGTGTCCACTGAAGTTTCAGGGGGTAGATGTGTCCACTGAAGTTTCAGGGGGTAAATGTGTCCACTGAAGTTTCAGGGGTAGATGTGTCCACTTAGAGTTCAGAGGCAGATGTGTCCACTTAGGGTTCAGAGGCAGATGTGTCCATTTAGGGTTCAGAGGCAGATGTGTCCACTTAGAGTTCAGAGGCAGATGTGTCCATTTAGGGTTCAGAGGCAGATGTGTCCATTTAGGGTTCAGAGGCAGATGTGTCCACTTAGAGTTCAGAGGCAGATGTGTCCATTTAGGGTTTAGAGGCGGATGTGTCCATTTAGGGTTTAGAGGCAGATGTGTCCACTTAGGGTTCAGGTTCAATAAACTGTTTCGCGCCGCGTTGTGTCTTGCTGTGCTAAGTTATTTTTCATATTTTCCTGTTTTTTGTAGAAATTCAACCCTCATGCTGCTACGAATTACGAATTAAATTTCATAATTGCTTATTGCTGTATATTCGCTTACTATACTACTAATACGCGAAATTTGAACTGGCGCCATGATATTATTCGTTCGTATTTTAACAAACAAAATCTTTTGTTTCCCAAAGCGAGGATGGCCAGTGAATTTTTGTGCTTGTAAACAGTTAAATAATTTGCCAGACCCAATCGAGCTTAAATATTATTAAATATGATTATTGTTCTTGCCTGTCTGCCTAGTTGCCGTGTGAACTTTTCCCTGTTCTTTTTATTAAATTTTTAACACCTCGTGATTTAAACTACGCTCGTATTTTGGAGGGTAGTGCAATATTTTTTGTAGCAATTGTTTTGTCTAATATTTTATTTACCTGTCCTAACCTGCCGTAAACAAATGAATTTATTTAACTTTACCCAGACACTTTTTTATTAGTTCTAGTTTGCGTTATATTGCCGTGTATAAGAAGTGAGAGACTGTTGAAGTTTCTGCAAAAAAACAATCTTTTATTTTCATTCACATTTTTGAACTTTGTTCTTTGTAATTTTTTTAAAATAGAAAATGTTTATGTTTTTATAGCCCTCCCCTCGAATCTATTTAAGGGGGTTCCTACCATCTCTCTCAGTTGACCTCACTGGGTTGCTACCCCTGTTTTTTTTACCTCACTGGGTTGCTACCCCTGATCTATGACCTCACTGGGTTGCTACCCCTGTTTTTTTTACCTCACTGGGTTGCTAACCCTGCTCTATGACCTCACTGGGCTTCTACCCCTGCTCTATGACCTCACTGGGTTGCTACCCCTGCTCTATGACCTCACTGGGTTTCTACCCCTGCTCTATGACCTCACTGGGTTGCTACCCCTGTTTTTTTTACCTCACTGGGTTGCTACCCCTGCTCTATGACCTCACTGGGCTTCTACCCCTGCTCTATGACCTCACTGGGTTGCTACCCCTGCTCTATGACCTCACTGGGTTGCTACCCCGTGCTCTATGACCTCACAGGGTTGCTACCCCGTGCTCTATGACCTCACAGGGTTGCTACCCCCTGCTCTATGACCTCACTGGGTTGCTACCCCGTGCTCTATGACCTCACAGGGTTGCTACCCCTGTTTTATGACCTCACTGGGTTGCTACCCCGTGCTCTATGACCTCCCTGGGTTGCTACCACGTGCTCTATGACCTCACTGGGTTGCTACCCCGTGCTCTATGACCTCACAGGGTTGCTACCCCTGTTTTATGACCTCACTGGGTTGCTACCCTTGTTTTATGACCTCACTGGGTTGCTACCCCTGTTTTATGACCTCACAGGGTTGCTACCCCCTGCTCTATGACCTCACAGGGTTGCTACCCCGTGCTCTATGACCTCACAGGGTTGCTACCCCTGTTTTATGACCTCACTGGGTTGCTACCCCTGTTTTATGACCTCACTGGGTTGCTACCCGTGTTTTATGACCTCACAGGGTTGCTACCCCCTGCTCTATGACCTCACTGGGTTGCTACCCCGTGCTCTATGACCTTACAGGGTTGCTACCCCTTCTCTTTGACCTCACTAAATGGTTAACCCCACTTAAACTATTCCAGTTCAGAATCTATTGTTAATACTAAGCTGGTTCAGCAAATTAAATTGACGATATAAAAATGTCTAATTCGGCCGAGGACTCAGATTCAAATCAAGTCGGCGGTGGCGGCTCCTCTTTTGAAGAGGATGATGAAGAGCTCTGCTTGGGTCCGGAGGCTGACCCTGATGCTGATGCAGCTGATGCCGATCCGGTTGCGCAGGAGATGGAGCTTGTTGGCGGCAGCGGGGGTGACAAGTTTGCCTCGGGAGAAGACAATTTCGCTACAGCTGCAGATCAATCAAGTGAGCGGTTGTTGATTGAGGATTTCAAGATTCTCATTCTATGGCCTTAATCCTAGGATTTTTGTTGTTGGGATTCACCTAAAACCTCGTGTCGATTGTGGCATTCACCTAGTGTTCTGTTTAAATTTGGAATGCGCCTCTTCGGATTCAGTATAGAGAATTAATTCAACCAATTTCTGGATTCCCAGTCCTGATGCTCACTTTGGGATTCCCCATTCCTTTTGTTCACTTTGGGATTTCCCAGTCCTTTTGTTCACTTTGGGATTTCCCAGTCCTTTTGTTCACTTTGGGATTCCCAGTCCTTTGTTCACTTTGGGATTCCCCATTCCTTTTGTTCACTTTATGATTCCCCATTCCTTTTGTTCACTTTGGGATTCCCCATTCCTTTTGTTCACTTTGGGATTCCCCATTCATTTTGTTCAATTTGGGATTCTCGAGTCCGTTTCTTCACTTTGGGATTCCCCCGTTTATATGTTTATTTTGTTGATTTCCCAGTCCTTTTGTTCACTTTGAGATTCCCCATTCTTTTTGATCACTTTGGGATTCCCCATTCCTTTTGTTCAATTTGGGATTCCCCAGTTTATGTTTAATTGGGGGATTCCCCAGTCCTGATGTTGAGTTTTGGATTGGCCAGTATTTTTGTTCAGTTTGAGATTCCCGAGTTCTAAATTTTATTTTTATTTCCCTCAATTCGACTCGACTCTTGTAATTCCATCTCAACCTGCTCGACTACCCAGCTTCCTCTCGCGAGCGCCGACGCCGCGCCGCGATGTGCGGTCGCCGGCGCCGACGCGTGTGCATCGTGCCGCAGTGCTACTCAAGCGAGATGTCGAATCCACTGGTACATCTATACTCGTTTCCACAGCATCCGGTCCTCAGCGAGCTGTGGAAGCGCTGCGTTGCTAATCCGAAATTGAGCACCGTTGCTTCGAAACTGCTCTGCGAACGGCAATACGTTGTCTGCAGTCAGCACTTCGAAGACGTCTGCTTTGAGAATCCGTCCGCCCGACGTACTGCCGTCTCGGAGGCCCGATTGAAATGGAACGCCGTGCCAACCCTGGGCTTGGTTGGCGGCCGCTCCGAGGCGCACCCGAATGGCGGCTCCCCGCTGTACGCTGGCTCCAATCTGGCCATGACATCCTCGGCGACGTCAGCGGCTGGCACCGGCGCGTCATCGTCAGCTGATTTGCCCGACGTCAGCTCTGGCGATTCCTCGGATTGTGAGTTTGGGGAGTGGAATTCTTATGTAAAGGAACTGGGATTTCCCCGTTTAGGAATTGGAATTCCCCTGGTGTAAAAATGGGATTTCCGTGTTTAGAGATTGGCATTACCCTAATGTTGAACTGGGATTTCCCCGTTTAGGGATTGGAATTCCCACGGTGTAGAAAGGGAATTCCACTGTGTACACCAGGGGAATTTCCCTGGTGTAGAAATGAGATTTTCGTGTTTAGTGATTGGGATTCCTATGATGTAGAAATGGGATTTCCGTGTTTAGAGATAGGGATTCCCTTGATGTAGAAATAGGATTTCCGCGTTTAAAGATAAGGATTCCTAAGATGTAGAAATGGGATTTCCGTGTTTAGAGATTGGGATTCCTCTGATGTAGAAATGGGATTTCCGTGTTTAGAGATAAGGATTCCCTTGATGTAGAAATAGGATTTTCCTGTTTAGAGATTTGGATTTCCCTGGTGAAGAAATGTGATTTCCCTTTTAGTGGTAAAGGATTGCCTAAAAATGATCAGGAATCATCTGATACGGAAACGCTACGAGCTACATTAAAGTTTTGCTACTATAAGTATTAGTTCTTTTTTCTTATTTATATTTTGCTTATAAATGCGCCTGCAGGTAACGACGGCAATTTGGTTATCGTAAAGGCCGAGCAGCCGCCGACCTGCAAGTCTCCCACCGGCTCTCAGTCGTGAGTTCAATTCAAGAATCCGCTCTCACCCCTGAAGTCAATTCTGAAATTCACAAATCACCACCAACCAACAAATTTCCCACAGCGCTCGATCCACTGTTCAGCCGACCAAGCCGCTACAGCCAAGACAGGCCAAGCTGTCCGCAGCCGCAGCTATTGATAGCCATGTCGCTTCGTCATCATCTCCAGCTATCTCAGTTGCAGCTTCATCTGCAACCATCGAGTCGACAACTCAGCCTCCCAGTTTGCTACTAGCCAACGGCAACAATAATTTCGTTTCGGCGTCGTCAAAATCTGCGCCAAGCCTAACCGGGCAAGGTCAGGAATACAGTCTGCTGACTCGTATTGTTAGAATAGCGCTCAACTTAGACCAAGCTCAAACTGGCATGCTTCGCGAGCTCTGCTCGTTGAAACGTCGTCAGCGACAGCAGCAAACTCTACTTGGCCACCTGTGCGACCAGCTGGCTCGGTCTGTTGCGGCGCAAACGGCCACCCAGATGCCGCCTGCTAAGCGAAGTCGGCTTGATAAAGACGATAGAAATAATGGTGCTTCAGGCGAGGGAGGCAGCGGCGCTGGTGGCGGCGTTTCGCTTTGATCTGACTCTGATTTAAACGTTAGCTGCTTTCAGTCTATTATCGTTCTTTTTCAGTTTCTATCATTATTCGTTTCTGTACAGGCAAAATTAAACTTATAAAATGCTTATTGATATACTCAGCAACATTGAAAAGTCGCCAGTCCCCACCCTTTGCCCCAGTGAGCAGTCTTTCGACCAGTGTCTCATCATCTGACTAACCAGTTTGATATTAATCTTGAAAAAACAATGAAAACCGGGTGGAAACTTCAATCCATTCCAATCTTCCGCTCTTTCCAAATCCCTGCTCCCCCAGCCCAACTCTGCGTCGTGTGGCGAAAGTTGCGTCACTTAAATGTCAACACTGAGCTAGAATTTACTGCGCAATCTCAAAGGTGGGGACTTTTTAATTTTAATGTTGTTGAGTATATTTATTTACAATGATTTCATAAGTGTTAAACTTACTCCATTTGTTAATAATTTAATTCAATTTATGTCCTAAATTATACTTACGATATTTTATAGATACTCCTAGTCTGCGGATTTTTATTTGATTGTTTGTATTAATAGAGATAGTGTGAAATAAAGTGACGTTACAATTACAGTTAAAGTAGTTAAAGTTACTACTATAATTATAGAAAGTCTTATTACTTTTTAAAGAGTCAATCAATGTACAGTTAAAGTTGGGGTTGAAGTGAAGGCAGGCTAATTTGGGTGAGGCGGGGAGTAGAAGCGCCTAAAAAATCGATAAAATCAACCTCCCTCCCCAGGCGTCTATATAACTGTACAGTAAGCCACCAGCAATTAAAGTGGGGGTGGGGTTAGCGAAGGAGATCTAAGCAAGGCTTTAGTTTAAAAACCCTCACCGCCGCACGTAACCGTCTCCGTCAAATACAAGGGAGGAAGGAAAACGGGTTTTAAGTAAGGACTGAAAAAATCGATACGCCAAACCATCGGTAGGATGTACGGTTGGTTAACCATTATAACCAACTCCAATCAAGCGTTGTGTTTAGCGAGGGAAATGAGGTGGGAAAAGACAAACAGAAAAATCGATAATACTTATCCACCCCATATAGCATAGCCAAGTGCAGTTAAGCAGTCACCCACTGCATACACCTGGGCGTCGCTATCGCAACTCGCAAAATAAATATTGTTTGTGATTTTATACTACGGTCATAAAAACTGCACCATTTTGTTGGTACGTTAATTTATTGTTTTACATGTTTAATGTCTTACTGAATTACAATTAGAAAAATAATAATGATTATATATACAAGTAACTATATGAATTCGTTTGCATTTCTATTTCTACGAGTATATTTTGTTCATAAACCGAAAGTTAATGTATAAAAATTTATTCAGTCTTATGATAATGATAATAAAGTCACAATCATATTTTGTTGTTAATTCCAATGGATTATTGCTTAAAAATAATAGACCTACTATATTACTTATCGTAATAACAAATATGCGATTTATTTTCTAATTCAAGCGATCAGAAACTGATATGTATTTAACTTCAATAATTGTGTTCAATTAGACAGTTCAATATAGAAATAAATTGTTTCAGTTGAATTGGTATGCTAACGAGCTACTTGAAATTTTTTTGTCATTCGCTGCTGAGAAAATGGCAATAAAACATGCCAATATTGATTAGTTGTTAGTCATTTTTTATATCTATTTATCTTTGTTAAGAAATCTTGCTATCTTTAATGGAATTCATGTACAATGTTATTACCAAGTATTAGTACAGCTTACTGAGGCATTACTGCCCATTCTGCCGGCTCCCCTGGGCAGGCAGCCCCTGTCTGCTATCGTAATAGCAAAACTTAAGTTAACATGGTACTTAATTAAGCAAGTGTATTAAAGCTCTAAATCTGGGATGCAAATGCGCGTTGGGGTAAGAACATTGTGTTAGTACTTTCACCTTTACATCTTTTAGGGACAAGATATTTAGGTGGAATTATGACAGTTATGATCTTATGATAAAGATTTGTCTAAATATCAGTGTATCAGTGTAATGTACAAAATTACAGCCTTAACTTCTCATAATATACTAGTTTTATCTATTCACCAATGCATACAATACCATAAATAAGTAGCTAGCTTAGGCGTTTTTTCTAAAAGTCCTAGTAAGACATGTCAAATTTAACATTCAAAGCTATGCAAGTGTTTTTGCGCAAGAAACAATCAATGTCTCTGTCTCCTACTTTTAGTACTAGAAACTGAAATCTTCTTTTAGTGTCAGTGTCATTCTAAAGAAGTTGCTTACTGTTTTAAAGCTGTTCGGGTCCATGAGAATTGCCCGCCGAGATTCGGTCGCCGAACTTTGCCCGCAATGCTTTTTCTGCAGCGCATTCATTTAGCCACGCGCAGATTGTGTCTGCATCCCCCCCAATGCTCCCAATGCTTCTTAATGAAGAGATTTACCAGATCAAACTGTTTCGATAGTAACCGCATATCAAATGCATATTTTTCTTGTACGTTTTCATTTCTATATACATGTAGGGGTACATCTGGTGAGCAATAATTCATGCATATGCCATTTCGCTTTGTCTCCATAAATCATTTTTAAGACTGTCTGCATTGCCTTTGCAGTTTGCCCCCTCCCCAATGCTAAGTAAAAGTCTGCGCGTGGCTAAATGCGTACAGAAAAAAGCATTGCTGGCAAAGTTTGGCGGGAATAGCTCTGCGGGCAAATCGTCTTACTCTTAATTCCTTCGTGCTGCATGTTTACTGCATTGTTTAGCCATAATCACAAAGATCGATCGTAGGTGAGAATAGCCCGACTAATTGTCTGCGCCGTTTTCTCTCGCCTGCTCAGCCTGCGTCGGTGGTTCCGTTTTTTCTGCTGTTTGTCCTTTTCTTGTTGTTGCTTCTCTTCTTGCTGTTGCCGCTGCTGCCGCTCCAGGATGCTCGCCTGCCCGCGCGTCGGCTCCCCGGCGCAGGCGCGCATTCGAGCTGCCAGGCTTTCGCTCGGACTCGGCGCCTCGACGAACGCGTCGACTACCAGCCGGTCTTGGCCTTGGCTGAGCTCCAGCAGGGTCCGGTGACGTCTGAGATGTCGCTGGACGAACGGCAGCGAGCTCGGACCGACAGCGTCGCTGAACTCCCTGCGATTGAGTGTGTTTACGCTTTTATCATGCGCTACTCTTATTCGAGCAAAGATATGTGAGTCAGATTTTGATGTTTGGAGAGCCTTTTCGACCAGGCCAGAGCAGCTTTTAGCGGTCAATGCGTACGATTTGCGCCACGACCCCTGCTATCCATGTGCAACTAGACATTCATTTGCGGCTTGTGCACAAAAATGGGCCGGGCGATTGTCGTGCGATTCACCGCCCATGATAGCCAGCCCCCCAGAGAGTGTACAGTATTTGGCGCGCTTGTACAAATGTTTTACATATGTATGTGCTCAGGAGTCAGCGGAATGGGCGCGATGGGCAGATATTTTACCTTAAGGTTGTGAAACGTTGTCGCTAAAGTAGCTCGTACATGTATTTATCCCGTATGAATAATACCGTTACCCGCGCGGGATGCCAGTTGCGTAACTTACAGTTGCGATCGGAGAGAAATGGCTCACCAGATCAGGATGGATACTTTTCAATGTTCGTGGATGTACAGTACATGTATATTTCCTTCCCCATGCGTTCGACCACTTCAGGAGCTTTTTGGGTTCCATTTTTGAGTAGATTAAAAGCGTTATGATAGAATACACAGAAAAATGTTAAAGTTTCCTGCACCCCGCGACACGAAACCAGTGATCATTAAGTGGCAGCTTTAATCCAACTCTACTCTTGTAAGCCATAACTCTCCACTCTCTCCTCACCAGGCTAAGCCTTGTGACGCTAAGAAAAGTTGACTACTGGTTTCGATGTTTGGAGACTTTAGCATGTTGCTATATGCGTGTGTCCCAGCACCAATGCTTTACCTGCGATCAACTGCTTGCAGTCCTCCTGCAATCATCGTCTGGACGCCAGTCGGAGGCGGTGGCGGCGAAGGCACGGAGCCTGTCGCGGCTGTAGTCGGCAAAGACTCTAGCTGAGGGCCTCCTCGACGCTGGCCTACAGCGGACAAGTGCCGGCCATCCAGCTCCATCGAGGCTGATGCGGCGGCTATCGAATGGTCGCGTCTTCGACGCTGCCGCTCCATAGCAACCGTTGCCATGGTGATCTGGGAGGCCTCGCGATGCAGCTGTTGATAATAATGTAGGGACTGAAGTCGTGGTGTAACTGAACTCGAAGGACCCGCAGGCTGCTGTTGCGGCTGATGCTTCCGAAGGTCGCGAGTTCGAAGCTGCCTGTTTTGATTATTATTGTCAACCTTTTCCGTCGGATGTTGATGATTAGTCGTGTCCTCCTGCAGCGATCGTCCCGGTTGCCACAATGTAGCGGATTCGAACACGGGACGTTTCAGTTCCACCAGCGGCAAACGTTGAGTTGTGGCCATGGCTACGTACCTATACTGCTGCTAATCTATAATTCGTAGCTAACCCTGCATTGGGTTTGCTAACCTGGAACTTTGCTCAGCTAAATACGTGCAGTATACAGCTACTATATATGTAGAACAATAGAAAGATGCAGATTTCATACCCAAGACTAGATGCATATAGCTTGCAGAAGACACACACCAATATTTCTAGGGACTGCCGAATCACGAGCGTAAGCAGCAGATAAATGAGCAGCAATTGTCTCTGTCCTACTCCTGTAGAGGGCTAGAAAAAAGATAGTTAAGTTTTACCTGCCACCTGCAGAGAAGAAGGCTTACGCTGTTGAGAGAAATATTTTCAAACGGTCTGAGTGTATATGTGCTTTTCAAATGCGACGTCGTTGAGAAGCGTGACGCTCCCTAAAAACCGCAGAGTTGTTGCTTCTCAAAGTGGCCAAAAAGAAAAAATAAAATTAGCTACCTACCCGCTTATTTAATTTCATGCCATAAATTAATCAACGAGACGCGAGAAACAGCTTTTCTAGACAAGCTAGACAATTATGGCCTAAAATATATGACCCGTAAAAGGACTGAGAATGCACTCTCTAGTATTCATAGTAGACAATATAGACTTCAGAGAGAGTAAACAATTTTTTTTCAACCTAATCATTCAATATTTATTAACCTAACAGTGGCAGCCAGTGAGGGATATCGCATTGTATTACACGCTTAAAATTGATTCCTCGAGACTACTCAGCCGACTCGTCAAGGAGTAGCAAGTTTGAAAACTCGAAGGGACCTACAAGATACGAATAATATTATTAAGTTATGCCCCCCAACATGCACGATTACACCTTTTTGCATTCAATTTCAGCAAGCTGCATTCAATTTAATTTTGTCTCAAACTTGTCTGCTGGTCTATGGGTAAACTTTATTGATGCGTGCAGATTTTGCACTCAATTTCGGCAATCTGCATCAAATTCAGCAAAATTTTATTGACTGAACGTAAAACGAAACGAATGTCGTCCAATACATGTGGACAGTGTCATAGCATTTGTCATATCATTGTCATTTCAATATGGAAAATTCGACCAATTTATCATTCGTATGAGTGGCATATGAATAGAGGTTAGGGCAAACGGAGGAAACAGGAACATGTATCCTCTGCTGCAGAGTTCCAGCTTATAAGACCACTTCATTTAACATTTAAATGAAGTGTAGTAGGGGTTTAGTTCAAAGCAGTTTTGCTAAGGCGTTTGCCATTCGTCGAGATGAATTATTTTAGTAGCCCGAAGTCTAGAATAAGCAGTTTTGCTTTTACGCTACTGATAGTAGTTCACCCTCGGGGAAATATCTGAAGTTGTGGGAATTCGAGTCTTAGCGGGTTCCTCTATTAGTAAAAGGCTGTTTAGCCTCTGGAAAAGCATCCTCTGGTTTGGTTTTTTGATACTGCCCTGTACAGTCCTCTATAGTCTAATTTGGCTTTTAGTGTACATGAGTACACTCCCAATCTGGAATCTAAATTATCTCTAGTGGCGTAAGAGCCTTTTTACTTAGGCTGAGGCGCCGGAAGTACTTATCATAGTCATAGTCTCTGGAAAAGCATCCGTTCGGGACAATCAGTCTAAGCATCCCCGTTCGTGTCCAGAAAAGTCTATGGCCATCATTTGGCTTGCGCCAAGTGGAAAATGCCTATGACACAAATCCCTAGAATCGCTTAGTGAACAATTCCCGTCTGGGAAGTTGTGTCCTAGCCGTTTTGAATTGGATTTTGAACGAAAATAGACACAATTCCACTATCGAGAGTTCACGCCTCACACACAACTGCCTTACCGCGTCTCGACCTGTGAATCGTGACCTCTTGATAATCATCCATTGTCATAAACCACGACCATCAGCCCTCTCGTCCCCTTCAAGTCCCGCTTTTGTTTATGTCCTATCTCTCTGCAGACATTCGTATATTCCAGAGCACCGCTCTCTTGTTTTGTTTCCTCAAAATATGCTTGAGACTTTAGGCAAATCCACAAGAATAAAAGTGCACCACTTCAGCCAATTCACTTGATAAGCGACTGCGAGCGAATTAATTAGATACTAGATGTAAATGCCATATGTGATATTCGTGCAAAATGATTGTATAAATTACAGACAGTTATTAGGACACACGTTCTAATATATTTAGTATGTACTAATATTTAAAGTACACGGCAAGCTTCAATTCATGCAGTTTATTCCAGTGTATTAGGTGACAGCAACACAAAAGAGATTCTTTAGCGAATGGATACTGCTAACGGAAGCGACTGTGCGCGCTTAATAAAATAATTAAAAATATAATTACAAAAATTATAAGTATGGACAAGTTAAAAGACTTGTCCAAAAAATCACCAAAAGGCATCAAAAGAAAAAAGGTTCTTAAAAAATTAGAAAGGTGTTGTCCCGGAAAATTACTTAGAGGGGGCTTAAATAAACTTATGTTCGGCGGGAATTCCATGGGAATTCCCGCCAAAGTACATAGATGTGCACGTGGGATTCACCGGTAACTGCATAGGGGAGTCGACTTTTATAGAGTTGCGTAGATTCCCGTGGAAGTACGTTGGGGATTCCCCGAAATTTAGTTCTTATAGGGATTTCTAAAAAGAGTACATGGGGACCCCCGGGGAAGAACATAGGGTATTTCCTTGGAAGTAAGTAAATACTTAAGGATTCTCCATGCTTCTACAAAAATCATCCATCAAGCAGGAACCAGCCCGCTCCTACTCTCGTCCTCTCGACTGCGCTTCTTCGCCCTCTGGGACAAGCAGATTCTAAGAAACAGCGCCAGAAAGACCCCGGCCAGTCCCAAGCAGCCCCAGACGCCGCCAAACGGATGGCCGAATAGCAGACAGGACAGCAGAATGGCGAACGCTTGCCTAACCGTCATGATTACAGAGAAGGTCACTGGACCGAATCGTTCGATAGTATAAAATATTAGCAATTGACCGACGGCGGAGCATACCGAGAGCAGAGTCACGTGGCCAAGGAAGCGTGGATGCCTGGCGGCGAAGGCCAGCGCAGCCGGTAGAGTGCCCTGCTGCAACTGAGTTGTCACCTGAAAGTACGAAATGTACTAACAATAATTTACTTATAAGATGACGAGGCATTTAAACTAACTAATTAGGGTATAGCTACTCCAGCCTTTTACCCAGAGAAAATCGCGTTTAATTATTAATCAGAGGGGTTGTGAACAAACAACTCAACAACGCGCACCGTGAAAGCAGCCGAAAGCAGAGAAGTGCCGGCCATGAGTTGCAGCGGAGTCAATCCGTGCCTAACAAATAATCTACTCTGCCAGGTGCTGGTTTTTGCTTTTTGACAATGTCCCCCCCTTTCCTGACCACTTGTGGCCGGTGGCCATTGTATTTATTGTATTGTATTGTATTGCAGGTGCTGGTAAACGAATCGAATAGCATGTAGCCAGCCAGGAGGGCGGAACCGCTTAAGCTGTCGCCACTGACGCTTTGGTGATGACGGACGCTGGACTTCGAACTGGACGACAGTAGAAATATGCTAGTGCCTGAGAAATGTAGATTGACAGATAACGTAAATCAGATGCAACCACAATATTATTGAAGTTTACTGTAGGGCGATTGCTTAAAAAGATGAAGTGGCGATTCTTAGAATGGCGAAGTCTAGGGCGATTCTTAGAATGGCGAAAGCTAGTGTGATTCTTAGAATTGTGAAAGGGCAATTTTTAGAATTGTGAAAGTGGCGATTCTTAGAATTGGGAAAGGGCAATTCTTAAAATTTTGAAAGTGGGGATTCTTAAAATTGTGAAAGGGAAATTCTTAGAATTGTGAAAGTGGCAATTCTTAAAATTTTGAAAGTGGGGATTCTTAAAATTGTGAAAGGGAAATTCTTAGAATTGTGAAAGTGGCGATTCTTAGAATTGTGAAAGTGGCGATTCTTAGAATTGTGAAAGCTAGGGCGATTCTTAGAATGGTGAAAGCTAGGGCGATTCTTAGAATTGTGAAAGTGGCGATTCTTAGAATTGTGAAAGTGGTGGCTCTTAGAACTGTGAAAGCTAGGACGATTGTTAGAATTGTGAAAGTGGTGATTCTTAGAATGGTGAAAGCTAGGGCGATTCTTAGAATTGTGAAAGGGGTGATTCTTAGAATGGTGAAGGCTAGGGTAGTTCCTAATATGTTGAAATCTAGGGCGATTCTTAGAATTGTGAAAGGGGCGATTCCTAGAATTGTGAGAGGCGATCTTAGAATGGTGAAATATGATTATTCTTAAGAATGGTGAACGCGATGGCGATTCCTAGAATCTCGAGAGGCAATTCTTAAGAATATTGAAAGGGAGATTACTAAAACGATGAAGGGAGATTCTTAGAATAATCATCTTAGAATAGAGACGATTCTTAATAAACCACTACAATTGCTTTTAAATTTAGATTGTACAGGATTAGCTAGATCCGAAAAGCTCTTACTTGACAATAGTAAAAATAAAAATATTGACTTATCCCTACCGGCACTGATAAGCACCGCCGTTCCGTATTCGTCCAGCCTGTAGGTCCTACGCGACACCAGCTTGCCCATTAGCATTACTGGCACAATTTTGCAAGCCTTGGCCAGCACCTGAGTTGGAAAGCTGACAAATAGCAGAGCTTCATATTGGCACCAGGCGCTTAGCACATTAGACAATGAGCAATAGGCATAATCCAGCACTGAGGCTTCGGTTTCAACTGCAGACGTGCTGCTGTTGTCTCCTTGAGCAAGCCGACAAGCAACCAGTAGGCAGGTAGCAACGCAGCCAGCCAATAATCGATTAGTGAATACGAGAAACTGTGAATCGGTGAATTTTTCGCCAGCACCAGCTGTTCCATCGCCAGCATGATAAACCGTGGTCATTACCTGTTCCTGCAGCACCCCCCAAGTTAAATAGGCCGCTTGCAAGCCGAGAAAACAGCCGACTAAACGACAGATGTTAGATACCGAATTGGGAGAATTTTCCACTGCTGCAGATTCTTTTGTAGGCCCTTTAGCTTCAGCTGATCCGGGTTGAACAGTCTGACAAAAATTATTTAATTTATTTAAATATTTCAACTAGTGTATTGGAAACTTATGTTTATTTATTTAACCTAAGTTATGATCTGATCAAAACTGGTACCAAAATTCACTCTCATGAAGAATCTCCCCATCCTAAAACCCCCCTTCTCCATGCTACCTGGATTGGGGTTGAAGCTGCATAAAAATGAAGCTTAAATTTGAAATGATCAAATCAAAACTGGAGCGACTATATATGAACCTAAACTGGAAGTAAATTGTTTGTACTTAAAGTATGAGGGTGTTGAAATCGAAGTAAAAAGCAAACAAAAGTTTCCAGACTGTGTTTACTGTGAACGACAGCAATGTCCAAATGTACAAATGAGCTGAAATTTGTGCCAAAACTTCTTGAACAGCTGTTCTGTTAAATGGTGAATGTATGCATGAGTTTTTATGTAACGATTTGAAAATATTGACCACAGAGAACTTGCTGATTGAATATAAAAAAATAACAAAAAGTCGACCTAATTAAGTTTGGGTGAGACAGAGCAACTTGCACTTTTAAGCTGCTGATTTTTCAGTCACTCAAACGAAGCAATCCATCAACAAAAAATCCTTTGGACTATGGGATTAAAAGGAGAGCCAATGGCACTTTATTCTGGCTTGCTTTGTTCAGCATGTCAAATTGCTTGCATTTTCACTTGTACCCCCATTTATGAGTAACAGCAGCTGTGCAAGATTTTAGGAAAAAAAATTAGAGCTTTTTTTGGAAAATTCATTTTGTTCATGGTAAACTTAGTCTGGAAACTTTCCCAACAACCCAACTGCAAGATGTTGGTTGGCATTTTATTTTATTTTTTATTTTTCCACTGATTCCAGCGGGTATCCAGGTTTTGAATTAAGCATCCTGACTGGATCAAGGATTCCAAATGCACTGCACCTAATGAAAATGTTACCTAGGCCATTAAGCATCCTATAGTCACATCACACTGCAATTTTAAGATTTTGCAACTCAACTCAAGTGATGCACATGTGACTTAACAGATTCCTCTCTGTTACATTGCAGTATTTTGAATCATTAAAAATCACAAGAGTCACTAGAATCACTAGTGAGGTATTTGCAATGACTCTTTAGTGATTCCAGTCATGATAACATTTTCAACAGGGCAAGACTGAAGCCTAAAAATTGTGGATCTAAGCTTGCAGTAAAGGTAGAGCAAGAATGGTGACCCCAGTGCTATGCAAATTAGCCTATACATAAGGATTTAAGATAACTAGTGCAGTCAATTAAAATTAAAACTAAATTATTAAAGATAAAAATTGCAGTTCAATTAAAACAAACCTTATTACTATTGCCATCATGCTGACTGTTGCAATATTGCTTCCAAAACTGAACAGCAAAATAGATAGCAAGCAGAACAGTGGCATAACCAAACAGATTGGCAACAAGTTTGCCTAGCCACCACCAATGCCCAATATAGCTAGTATTAGCAATAGCAAATGCTGTAGACTGATATTTTTTGTTTCTATCCATTGCTACTATTAATTGATAACCAGACAACTGGAAGAAACACAATGCTTACTACTGCTGCTACAAGTGTGGCCAAGGACAGGCAAACTTGGCCTAAGCAAAGTTTTCTATATAGTTTGCTATTGTGTCAAGTGCCTGGTTAGTGTTTAAAGCTTGCTATTTGCTATTAAGCCTGTTAGCAAAAGTATCTGACTTTTGCAAGTTGTTTATTTGTAATTATAGGTTGCTGAAATTAAAAAGATAGAATTTAAAAGTTAAAAGAGCTACTTAATTTAATAGTTTAACTTAAGGTCAAATTATTTTTTTACATTTTTATAGGTTTAAACTTAGTTATTTAATAATATATAGATATATCAATAAATAATTAAGCAAATCTTAATTTTTTTGTAAGTTAAAACCAATATTTTTTTATAGATACCTATCTAATCTATTGCATTTTTGCAACAAATGGTATCATAAAATGTCAAGACTCAAGGTCAAGGGCTTGCTAAGATGTCAAAGGTCAATTAGAAGTTGTAGGTAAACCAAGTATTAAATGAAGAGTAAGTTAGAGGGTTAATCTATGACTTAAAGTTAAAGAAGCTTTGATATAATAAGCGCAAAGGGGATGCTAATAATATTAGGCTGTCCAATGAGCTTTACAAAAGTTGGGCTAACCCAAAAAATTTTTTTGAAAATAGGACCAATACTTCTCATAGTATAAATATAAACTCTTCTAAAACTAATTTTTGAAGAAAATTATAAATACACACTAGAAAATAGACAAATTATCTTTAAATAGAGATTCTGGTAAAACAGCATGCTTGATAATGTATCCCCACTACCCGGCTCTCTCTCTCTCTCTCTCTCTCTCTCTCTCTCTCTCTCTCTCTCTCTCTCTCTCTCTCTCTCTCTCTCTCTCTCTCTCTCTCTCTCTCTCTCTCTCTCTCTTTCTCGGTTTTGATCTGTTGACTCCCCCCGTGTTTTGTTATTACAATTTTGTGTATCACTGACTATCTGCCACTGAAATGTATTTATACTCTATGTTTTGACTTAAATTAAATAAATTCCAATCTGCCCGATGATGCCTAAAGTTAGGTGAAACATGTCGTTCTAATGAAAATGCTCATAATCTCCTTTCTTTTAAATAGAGATATATCCCTAATGGTACAATATATACAAAGTTGACCATTTTTATGATTTTCAATTTTTATACATTTTTTACCAAAAAAATAGGTTTACAAAAATTAAAAATATTATAGGAAAATACTAAATTTCTATAATTTTCCATTTTTATACATTTTTTACCAAAAAATAGGTTGACAAAAATTTAAAAAATAAGAAAATACTAAATTTTATAAGAAAGTCTAAACAAAAACTAGCCTATAGTTATTGAAATATGCAATAAAAATGACATTTTAAAAACTTTTGTCCTAACATGAGCTATTCCAAATTCCTTCTTGCATTAAACTTCAAATAAAAATGTAATATATAAGAAACTTATTGTTTCAGTTTTGGCAAATATTTTGACATTGTTTTTAGTTACACACTGACTAAGCAAATAGTATACAAAAAACCATTTGTAGATATGTGCCATAAAAAGATATTTCAGTTTAAATTTTCTACCAAAATACATGTAATACTCGTATACTATTGAAAGATGAAAATATGATTTATGTTTGACAAAGTCTGTTCAGTTACTTCAGTAGACATATTTATTAATGATTCTAAAGCATTTTTATGGCAAAAATGATGAGCACAGTAACAATAGCACATTGTGCACCAACTTTTTGTAATGATGGGTTTTTATATATTTTTATATATTTTAGTGGCAATATGCATAATTACTACCTATATAACTACTTATACTATAAACTAAAAATCCTAAGTATTTAACATTGAATTGCATTTCAAACAAACTACTATGGTATCATTTTTTACATTTTTATTGTTTTGCAGTAATAGGTAAAAGTATTTACTAGTAAAAGTAAATAAGTGTAAATAAGTAGGTAAAAGTATCTACTTCGGCTGTCCGGAAAGTCGTGAGAATGTGTCAATTAAGCAAGAAAGCAGCAAGCTGTTGATGTGGCACACATAAAATTTCAATAATAGACTCATAGATGTCTATGGTGAAAATTCTTGTTATTCTAGTAGCAAAATTGGGGGCAGGGGCAAGCTCAGTATAAAGTGCTCAATAGCAAATGCAACGCGATGATCAAGCTTGAAAATTTTGACAGCGAGTTCTTCAAAATGGAAGACTTCCAGGGTTATGCCTATGCTAGATACCGTCTTGGAATCTCCGCTCTCAGCTGCCATGACGAGCTGCTTAAAGTTTATAGAGATGCTGCATCAGGTCAGTCAACGGTTTACAGATGGTATTCAAAGTTCCGTGACGAAGCATTTCCCCCGGTCTCAGCTCCTCGGACTGGCCGGCCACGGTCAACAAGGATAGCGGAACTGATCGAAACCTGCCGAGCTCTTGTTGAAGAGGATCCAAAAGTTAGTGTCCGAGACCTCGCTGACTTTTTGGAAGTTGGAAAAACAACAGTGCACGAAATTTTTACTGAGGATTTGCACCTTCGAAAAGTTTCTGCTGTCTGGGTTCCGCATGCTCTATCCGAGGAGAACAAGACTGCTCGCATCAATTGTGCCAAGCAAATTCGCAGGCTTTTACAACGAGGGCATGGAAAACTTTTGCGACAAGTACGTGGTAGAGGATGAGACGTGGGTGTACCTGAAAAACACTGGCACAAAGCAAAACAACAGGTGCTGGCTTGGCCAAGGGGATCATCGGCCCCAGGTTGTCAGGCACTCAGTCGGGAATGCAAAGACAATGCTTCTAGTTGCTTTCACTCCAAGCAAGCGCTTCTCCATTGAATCCACAGCCCCAAAGCAAACTGTTGATGCAGATGGCATAGTTGAGTTCATTCGGCACACCGGAGACCTATGGCGTACTCTGAGGTCAAAGCCAATTCACCTGTCGGATGTTCTTTGGCAGTGGGACAATGCGCAACCTCAAGTAGCCCGTTCTGTGCAGCAGTACATGGAGTCCCGTGGAGTTCAGCTGGTGTTTCAGAGTCCTTACAGCCCAGACTTCAATCTGTGCGACCGTTTTTTTGTTCAGTTGGATGAAGACTGATCTCTCCAGGCGAGTGTTCAGCGACCACAATGAAGTTCGAGAAGCTGCATTGCAATGGGCAAGAGGCCTTGACGAAGATTGCTTGAAAAGAGAGGTTCAGCGACTCGTTGACCATTTCCAAGCTGTAATCAATGCAAGGGGAGATTACATTACCAACTAGTGCTGTTATCGTGTTTTCTGATAGTTCTGACTGATTTTTTAAATACATTCTCACGACTTTCCGGACAGCCGGAGTAGATAGCTTGTCAAAGTTTGCTTGCATAAACTTTGCTTGCCAAAATTTGTGTGCAGAAAATTTGCTTGCCAAGGTTTCCTAAGCAAAGTTTTCTTAAGGAACCTTAAAGAACCTATTTTTGAGCTCTTGTATTTCTAATTTTCATTTTCTAAGATTCATAGAAGTTGCCTAGAATGTTATGATTTTAGCCCTAATGCAGAAACTTTTGAAAATCCATGGAACTTTTGGTTCTATTTAACTTTTGTACCTGGCATTCCTTTGGTTTATGATCATTTTTCCACCCACATTTCAGTTCACAATCCCCAAGTAATTTTTCATATAAATGATCATAGCTTGCTTAAAATAAATAAAAATTGTTAACTGAGCTTATTCGCTACATTAGAAAAAACTGAATGGAATAGCTGACAAATGGTTTCTTTCATGGCATGGTGATGACGAGGATCCTATATATCCACTTCAGTTTATGATCATTTAAATGGAAGCAATACATGTAAATGATCTTGAACCGAAGCTAGCGTGTGTGTAAGGGCATTAGTGCATGAATTCAATTTCCAAAAATGAATCCAAGAAGACGATCCTATATATCCACTTCTGTTTACAATCATTTAAATGGAAGAGATACATGTAAATTATTGTGAACCAAAGCTAGCGTATGTGTGTAATGGGGTTTTGGTGTTTTACAAGCTCTATCTAAAATTGATCACTATCTCAATACATGGCTAGCTTTGGTTAACGATCATTTACATATATTTCTTCCATTTAAATGATTGTATACCAAAGCTGAGGGGGGGTGTTGAAGACATATGTAGTCACATATATTTATTTGTTCAACTGGGACTTGTTGGCGATTGAAATGTCAGCTTAAGTTAATGTTCATTCCCAAGTAACTTGATGCTTTATTATTCTCTGCATGCTGCCACCCTCCTTAGCTTTGGTTTACAATCATTTTGATATAAGCAATACATGTAAATGATCGTGAACCAAAGCTAGCCATGTATTGACTTACTTTGACTTAGCTACAGGGGGCGTCCGGCGAATGCAGCGAGGAGGCGGAGGAGACTGCCCATTCCGCTAGCCCCTGGCAACCAACGACTTCCGTTGAAGTGGTGTCGCTCAGGGAGACCCATCAGTCTCGCCTGCAGTGCGGTCCTCCTCACCGACGGTGGGGAAGAAATCAGCTCGTCTGGTGTCCCTGAGGTACCAGGCGAGTAGCGGGATGCTCTCGGGCCTGCAAACGTTGGAGAGAACCGGGTTTGGCCCGAGGTGAGTAAGCCTGGCCCTGGTGAAAACCAGGTAGTGGCAGATAAAATGCTCAGCATTTTCACTGCCTGAGTGGCAGAAGGGGCACCGCTCCTCGGGTACTTGGCCCTGAAGGAAACGGTGGCAAGAGAAGCAGTCATGCCTGGAGAGGGCCATGCTAACTGCTCTGAGGTCTCTGCAGTTGAGCCTGAGGAGGGCTCTACGCAGGAGAGGAGAGGGGCAGGGGACAGCAGCACGGGATTGCCTACATGTATTGCGATAGTGATTGATTTCAGATAGAGCTTGTAAAATACCAAAACCCCATTATATACATATGCTAGCTTTGGTTCATGATCATTTACATGTATCTCTTCCATTTAAATGATTGTAAACCAAAGTGGATATATAGGATTGTCTTCTTGGATTCATTTTTGGAAATTGAATTTATGTACTAATGCTCTTACACATATACTAGCTTCGGTTCACGATCATTTACATATATTACTTTCGTTCAAATTATTGTAAACCAAAGTGGATATATAGGATCATCTTTGGATTCTTGGAACTGTGAAATGGATCACTAAAACCCCTTTACCTTCTTTTTTCATTTGAACATGCAGCTAGTGTTTTGATGGATAAATAAAAAGAATTAGAGTGCTTGTCTACTGTTTTTTGCATTTTGATGAAATAAACAACAATTTTGTATCTTTCCTATCTCTCCAATGGGGATCGTCACTAATTTCAATGATTGTAAACCAAAGGAATGCCTTGTACCTCCGTGATAAGTAGGGGCCTATACAACACTAGGCCCTAGTACTAGCGGAATGGGCATTCGTGCCTTCCTGCTGTGTCCCCTGGGACAGCCTTGCAGCTAAGTCAACACTTGTACTTGTGCAAATCCACTAGTACTAGTGTGTTTGCATTTTTATATACTTATTATTATTAGTATAATGGATTATTATACATTAGCATCACTACAATTATCAAACCTTCTCAATCATTCATACTAAAATCAGGAACTACAAAGATTTATACTGTTAACAATCCTTATTTACCTATACTAAATCTTTAATCATTCTATAGGCCCTATACTAAATTCTTAGAATGAAACTATAAGCCTAGTTTGAAAGGTTGTCAAGTGTCAAGTCAGTTTACATTGAAACTGATAAGAATCCACTTGCAAAGCATCTGTAGACTGTAGTCTAATAATAATAAGTCTACAGATGTAGACTGACCAATTTCACAAGCAATCAAAACAATAATTTGGCAAGTTAAAACCTTGCAATTGCAATACTGCTCAGGCCATAATACATTAGACACTACCAGAATAATACATTTAGACAATACCAGAATAATACATTTAGACAATACCAGAATAATACATTAGACGCTACACCAGAATAATACATTAGACGCTACCAGAATAATACATTAGACGTTACCAGACAATAAGACTACTCAGAAATATAATAAATGATATTATAAGAAATAGCTAGAAACTTATTAAGACATATAAGCATCCCCTGCGACAACTTTGGTGGCATAAAACAAATTAGAATACTAAAACAACGAGACACATTTTTTACGTTTTGGCAGACGGTGCACCGTTACCGTACGAAACGAATAGTCGTCGTGTCGTCGTGGAAAAGTTGTCTTTCGAAGAAAAATGAAAATTCATAAACTGTGTGTGCTTTAACAAATTTATACTATAAGAAAGTTGAATACGTCTGGAATTTTTGTATAAGTACATGTTATGCTTCTTTTATATGCCTTTCAATTACAGATTAATTTAAATTTACAGAATAATTGATTTGCTAATAACACCAAACAAACTTTTAAGCTAGGATTTATGGACTTATTTTCTTAACTTCATTCACTTCACGAAATCAGTTAATTGTCTTGGCAAAAATTAGGTTTAAATTGTTAAATAGGTTGTTTTTAAATTATCAGCATCGAATAATCTCTGGACCTAACTGAATTATTTTAGCATTAGAGCCATAATTTACTCTGAGTTTTTCTAGAAAAAATGATTAAAAGTTATGAGTATCTAATTTTCGCTCTATTTTAGCAAATGAATGAATTTCTTATCTTTTATCCCTTTGTTTAAAGTATTATTAGTGTAGTTTTAGAGCATCTTTTGACGCTAAAATTATGTTGTGAGCTGATCATACTTAATTTTACAATATGCATTTAACTATCTACTGTTTTGAATCATATTGTGTATGCATACAACATACAAACTTACTGAACTTTTATTTCTGGCAAGCACAAATGGGGGGTGTAACAATGACAGAAAGTTTTCGAGTGCTATTCTTTGATATCAGATCCAAAGTTATTATTCTATATTTATGACTTATTAATTGGTATTTAAAGTTTTTTGTTACCCATTTCAGTCGTAAATAAGCTGTATTGGCAAAGAAAATATCAGAATTTGAGCGCGCTGTTTAGCGGGCTATTCGAGTTTTTGTAGCTAAGCCATGAGCAGTTCACCGTCAGTCCAGCAGCTTGGCAACAACGAAGAGGATCGGCAAGGCGGGTCTCCATATTTTCCTAGAATCAGCGGAGCTGTAAGATGGCTTAGCTTCAACTGCCTGTATATACTATTCCAGAATAATACACAGAAATTCGTTCTCTTATAAACTGCACACTTCAGAATACCGTGGCGAGACCCAGTCCAATGCAGACAGCCACAGACGATGCTTTTCCAACTGTCAAGCTGCAGGCTAAGATGGTAAAACAGACTCCACTTCCGTACCAGACCCAGGAGTTTCGGTAAGCTGAGTCCAGCATTATTATTACCTATTGATATTCCAGGAACATTCCACACTAAC